>BSBM01000766.1:1800000-1967500 GCA_027924585.1 Larix kaempferi | reverse complement strand
TAGATTTTATAGAGAAAGAAGCAACGTGTGCGTTCTTCTAGTAACGCATGCGCGCCTATCCGCGTGCGTGCTTCTAGTAACGCATGCACTCCTATCCATGTGCGCACTTCTAGTAACGCATGTGCACTTCTAGTAACGCGTGCAATCCTATCCGCGTGCGCTCCTATCCGCGTGCGCACTTCTAGTAACGCATGTGCGCCTATTTGCATGCACGTGTCTGGATTCAAATTTTTTTTGGCGCCCTTCCAGTCTTGGAATTATATTCGGATTTCCAAACCTTGAGGGTCGGTCTGATTTATGGCAGATCACATCAAATGTTGTAACTTCATTTTTTTCACACCTAGTTCTGCATATGCTTCACTAGTGCACTACAGATGAAATTGCACACACTTGTCTAGCTCTGTGTGCAGATTCTAACTATATATTTTTGGAATAGATCTGTTGTTGTTTTCTATTTTTAATTCATTTTTAACTGCACTCATGTCAAATTTGTAAAAAAAATAGGTTGTTTATTTGGCCTATAACTTTTACTTGGCTTACCTATTTTGAGAACAGAAAAGAACCAACACAATAGTACAAGAATACCTTCAAGCTAAAAAAAGGAACTGAATATTTTCAGACCATGATATGGTAGACCAAAACTTGACCATGTCGTTTTAAGGATTCACTGACTTTCGTAATTTAAAAAATATATAAATTTAACTTTTAAAATTTTGGAAAAATAGCCCTGCACAAGATTCGTCGGTTGCCTACGCCTCTACATATTTTTTTCCTCATAAATTGACAATTTACATAACAAACAGGTGGACCAACAAAAACATGTGTATTATGTTTTAGAGAAAAAATAACATACCAATCTTAAAATAATGACATTTTTGGGTGGTTATACCATGTTTCCATAAATAAAAGTTATATATTCTGGAAGGTCATCCGTTTTTCTACGTTTCATATTTTTACACCTAATTCGAAAAAGTTTTGTAGGTACCTCTAATAATTCATTTTAATGATAATATTTCTATTTTTCCGGCATGTCATTGCAACTAACGTGTCATAATTGGGTATCATTACCTTGCACCAGCCCATCGGCTACCAGTTATCCATGCAAAGCAACCATTATTTTTGATATTTTTTTTATATAATCGTTTATTTCAAATTTGGAACTACTCTCATAAAATCAATATGGACAGTACACTTGTCTCATCCTCTTGCAATCTATGAAAAGCATAGGTGCTAGTCCACCCAAAATTCTAAGATATAAACACCTATAAATGTTATTAGTTCAAGGTTATTATGAAATCAAAATAAAAGTCTTATTTGCATACAGAGTGCTATGGATACCCTCAAGAATTCATATTTGGTACTTGAGGTATTGTTCATGGATTTATATGTCTCAGTAGATTCTTTAATTCCTAAGGCATGTTCTTCTTCTCTAGTTCATTTCCAATGGCTTGAGACATAGATATACTCATCAAAACCATTTAACAACACCGATATCCACAATAATAAGCGAATGATACCCTCAGAAGTCCATGTGTGGTTGTTCTAGGAAAACTTCTTGACCCTGGATGACTAGAAAATTACTTTAGGGCCTAAGGTTCTAGTGTCCTCCCTTGAGCGTGTATAAGGCCACAAGGTCAGAATAGACACAAATAGTTCCATGGACGCCCTCAAGAAGTCATGTGCTTTGAGCAATTGTTCAAAGCTTTTAATGCCTCAACAATCTCTTTAGGGAATAAGGCATGGTCATATCCCTAAAACAGTTACAAGGCCCAAGACACATACATACTTCTCAAAACCACCTAATAGCACGTCATCCTTCAATCATAGACCAATAAGTCCCAGAGAAGGCCATGTGTGGTTGTTTGAGGAAACCTTCTTGGCCTCGGATGGCTAGAATATTCCTTAGGGCATACGGTTCAAGTTCACTTCCCTTACCAATCTTAGACCCCAAGCCCACAAGAACCATACATAATGCTAGGGATACTTACAAGAATTCATGTGTGGGGTTTCAAGTCATTGTTCATGGCTTTGGAGGTCTCAATTACTTATCAAGGTCCCTAGGCATGGTATTCTTACCCGTAACATTTCCAAGGCAATGAGATACACACATACTACTCAAAACCACCTAATGGCAGTGACAACCTCAATCATAGGCCAATGATACTCTTAGGAGGGCATGTGTGGTCGGTTGAGCAACCTTCATGGCCTTCTATGTCTAGAAGATTCTTTTAGGGACTAAGTTTCAAGTTTCCTCTAATGAACATATCCAAGGACCCAAGGGCATAAGACCCATATAGAGTGCCAAGGATATCCCTAGAAGGCATGAATGGTGCTTCAAGCGGTTGTCCATGGCTTTGTATGCCTCAATGCCTCAATGTTTTATTTAATGCCCAAGGAATGGTATTTCTTCTTAGATAATTTCCAATTCCTTGAGATCCATTCATACTTCTCTAAACCACCTAATGGTAGAAATATCCTCAAAAATTGGTTAATGATACCCTTAGGAGGCCATGCATGGTTGGTCGATGAAACCTTCTTTTCCTTAGATGGCTAGAAGATCCCTTTCAGGCTTAAGGTGCAAGTTTCTTCCCCTGGCCATGTCCAAGGCTCTAAGGCCTCAAGGCGAATACATAGTTCCATGCATACCCTCAAGAAGTCATGCGTGGTGCTTTGAGGCATCATTCATGGACCTGGATGACTAAATAGTTTTTTTAGGGATTAAGGCATGCTCTTCTTCCCTATAACATTTCCAAATCCTTGATCTACATACAGACTACTCAGGTCCACCTAATGGCACTGACATCCTCAATCATAGGCCAGTGATACTCTAAGGAGGACATTTATGGTTATTCGAGGCAACCTTCTTGGACTTGGATGGCTAGAATGTTCCTTTAGTTCCTTCAGTTTAGGTCTCTTCATCTAACCACATTTAAGGACACAAGGACCCATGACCCACACATATTTCAATGAATTCTCCCTATAAGTCATGCATCGTGATTCGAGGAATTTTTCATGGTTTGGGTGCACCAACCATTTCTTTAGGTCCTAAGATATAGTCTTCTTCCTTAGAACATTTACTTGTTCCCGATTCATAGACATACTACTCAAAACCACCTGATGGCACTTCCATCCTTAATGATAGACCAATGATACCCTTATATGGCCATGTTTGGTTGTTCAAGGAAACCTTTTTGGCCTTAGATGGCTAGAATATTCCTTTAGAGCCTAAGGTTAAATTCTTCTCCCCTAACCATATCCAAGGCCCCAAGACTTGTACATAGTGCCATGGAATCACAAGAACTCATTTGTTGTACTTTGAGGAATCGTTCATGTATTTGTATTTTGTAATGATTTACTTGGTTCTTAAGGCATGGTGTTCCTCCCTCAATCATTTTCAAGGCCCCGAAAGACATACATACTTCTAAAACCATCTAATGTCATTAGAATCCTCAATCATACGGAAATAATACCCTCAAGAGGCCATGTGTGGTTGTTGAAGGTATCCTTCTTGGAAATAGATTGCTAGAAGATTCCTTTAGGTCCTATAGTTCATGTCTCCTACCCTATATTTGTCCATGGGACCAAGGCCTTAAAAACCATACATTGTGCCAAGGATACCACCATGAATTCATTCATAGCACTTTGTGGCATTGTTCACGGATTTGGAAGCCTCAAAATTTTCTTTAGTTCCTAAGGAATTTTTTTCTTCTTTGGATCATTTTGAAGGCCCTAAGACACATGCATACTACTCAAATCAACATAATGACACAGACATCCAATCATAGGCTAATAATATCCTCAGGAGACTTTGTGTGGTTGTTTGAGAAAACCATATTAGACTTGAATGGTTAGAAGATTCCTTAAGGCCCTAAGGCTAATGTTTCCTCCCATGACCATTTTCAAGGATCAAAGAAACATACATAGTGTTGTAAGGCTCAAAGAAGCATACATGTGTTCGAGGAGTCATGTGTGGTGCTTTGAGGAATTATTCATGGTTCTAGATACCTCAATGATTTCTTTAGGACCTAAGGCAAGGTGTGCTTCCCTAAAAAATTTCCAAGGCTTTGATACACGTACATACTAGTAAAAACCACATAATGGAACCAACATCCCTAGTAGAGATCCACAAAGGAAAAGGATACCCTTGAGAAGTCAAGTGTGATCCTCTAAGGAATTATTCATATCCCATGATTCATAGAATCGTCTCTTACAACCTAAGGCTCAAATTTTCTACCTTAACCATTTCCAAAGTCGTTACATCCACACTTAGTGCCTTAAAAATCCTAATGGAACACATTTCCGCATTTAAAAGTAAGTATAAACTAGGGAGTTCATGTGGTAGTAATAATTTTACCTATCACAAAAAACTACTTAATGCCATATCCATTCTCACAAGAGCATGTGCACATTCCTACTATTATATATATATATATATATATATATATATATATATATATATATATATATATATAAACAACCAACCTTGATTATTGAGCATCAAAACTTATTTGTCTGCTACACAAACATATATCAAGAAACATTGTGGTTCCAATTCAATTTTTTTTTTTTTTATCATTGGCTCTTCGAGTTTTGTGGATTTATTGTTGCATTTGATTGTTCTTAATATGGGTAATAGAAGCAATCGAGCAAAACCATTTCATAGGAAGGAGAAACACCTTTAAAAAGTAAATGAACTAAGAGAAAAGTCAAATTTGGGTGCAACAAAACATAATCATCCATTAGAGGGAACTCAATTCCTTGCAAAATGGATTCCTTGGTGGTCTCTACTTTGTCATCACAACTAAAGCGTAAGCATCCAGTGGAGGGAATTGGTATTCCAACATCAAGTCAATATCCAACTAGTAATCTTCCATCAACAAATGACATTTTTAAATGGAGATACTATAGAGATGAACTTTGTTTAGTATTTTGATGAAGAGGCTCCCATGATGTAAGCTCAAAATGAACAACTAGATGTTCATCATACCAAGCATCAACATTTGCATTGCACTCCTAATGTTGACCATGAAGTAATGAAGTGCTACAATATCCTGATGAATTTTCACAATGTCATGTCCATGGGTTTGAGACTCATGATTTTGCTTCCTAACCTCATCTATACAGTGCATGAGTGGATGAAATTGTTCTAGAAACCATTGAAGGTATGTTACCTAAACAAACTACTAATTGGTAGTGCAACAAAATTATTAAAGACTTTCTTGAATCTAAAAGTGATGCATCTAGATGTTGTTTGTTTGCAGCCTTGTTAAAATCATACACTTTAGATGTTGTTGGGAAAATTATTGGCATAATGATAGTTAAAAGTTCAAATACCACTAATCATGTTATTATTAATATTCAAGATGCTTTTAATGCAATTGGAAAGAATAATCCTTCAAAATATCTTATGTAGCCCATCATGTATTGTCTAAATTGATTGTAAATAAGACCACAAAATAGCATCCTTTGCTTACACACAATTCTAAATTTTTTAAATTAAGTGTCAAAACCCTTGAAATTATTCTATTAGAAGATAAATCCTCGACAACCCTAATCAACAAATTATTTGACATGTTGGTAGGATTCCTCATTTTGATATGAAGTTATTGAAGTTTTAAAGGGATTAGTCCAGATAGTTTGGCATGAACATACCAAGCCTTCATCTAATAAAAAGGATATTCTAAAGTTTATAAGAGGTTCTAATGACTATGAACCCCACATTAAACACTTTCTTGACATGTCATAAGTAGAACTCTATGAGAGATTCAAGAATGAGTGCAATGGTTTGAACCTAAGACAAAGATATTTTGATAAATGCAAACCTTGGTATGTTAGAATATGCATAGATCGTAACACATATTGTTGTAGATATCACATACAATTTTCTTATTATTATGATACGTATATAGACATATGTCATGTTTTTCATAATAGCCATGTGCAAGAATTCTCTACCATTCCACCGCCAGTATCATTAGGAGAATTTATTCATAGCATTGTGTGTCCAAGGTTGGGCGAACAAAAATATTATCCAAAATATTGTTTAGATGGTACATGCTTTAGGTGTAGTAGATATGCATTATTGAGCCAAGGAATTCATGAAAGCGAGGACCATGAATTTGGTAGAATGGTGGTTTACATGCAAAGTTTCAAATATGTTACTCAATAACTAGAAGGTGGGAAATACAACAAAACTATAGCAAATTGTTGGCATCCCAAGTTAGCGTCATGTACTTAAAAAGGATTACATGTGGTTTGAAAAGTTTAGATTATAATTACATATAGAGGCTTTAGTGAAACGGTTCTAAAATGTTATATTCTAATTATGCCCTTATTTGTATTCCACAAGGTGCTTCTATGTGATGTCATTAAGGACTTTTTGGAAAAAAAACATGACAATATGTTCTACATGTCCATGTGGTGCAATGGAAGGATGAGCAATATATTTAAAATATGTAGGGACACTTTTCCCAATGACACTATACTATTGATTATGGATTTTTCTTAGAATTACACCCTCCAACCACATAATGAGATCCAAAGTCAATATTATCATTGGATCAAGTTAGCATAATGGTACATATCACAAATAGGCATGGGATAGATAATAGTGAAGAGAAAAGGATAATATTGAGGTAGTCTAAGTCTAACTTCTACATAAGTGATGATAGATGCCATGACCTACATTTTGTAAAAATTTCTTCTAGATGTTGTATAAATACTTGAAGGAGAGAGATATACAAATGGATCAACATTGGATTTATCAGATGGTTGTACGCGCTAGTTCAAAATTTTACATGTATTTAAATGGTTGAGTTTATTGCACAAAAAATGTAATTTGTCAAATATTTGGAATTACTTTTAGATTGGGAATGGAAAAGGTGAGCATGATGACATTGGTGCATGTGTCAAAATTGCACTATGCAAGCAGGAGTCGAATTATATGACAAACTTCCCTATTTGAGATGTGCATTATATAATCCAATGGTGCTTTATAGTAATGGAAAAGGAAACAAGAAGGTGAGAGGAATCAACAAAGAGAGGACATGTGAAAATATTTTATTTGGAGGTGGTCAATGTAGATTAGTCACATGCATATCGTTGCAAAAAAGTACATGGAACTTGTGGATCAACCCTATTTTTGAAATATTGATGTTAAATATTGCATGCCTTTTTGGACCATGTAGTAGAAAAGAATGGTATATTGTGAATCAAAATATTGGGTTGATGTATGGGATCAAGTATCACTTGCAATAGATCCATGGGTAATTGTTGAAATGACCCAGTTAGATGCCAGTGAAGCATCTATTTCACAAGATTATAATCATATCTCTTCCCTTTTACAACTAGGCACGTTATTGTTGGAAATATTTCAAAATATTCTGGTAAGAATCCATTACAGTTTGTAATTTTAGTATCTTTTCAAACCTCTACACACATGTATTTGACCATGCATTGAATTTTTTTTAGGACACATATATGCAGTGGTTGCCTCCAAATGAAATGAATGGGGCATTGATTATTTATAGCATGATGTATATTAGTGAGGTGAGGAGTTACACAAACCAAGACATCTTCCCAAAATACCAAAGGAGGGGTTACACAAGGAGTTATCCAACTTTTGAGGTGTCTAGGCTAAAAATAGTTAGTGAGGGCACACTTGTGAAAATGGGGGTTATAATACCAAGTACAACCACCAAAAAGGAGTTACAAAACCACCAAAGGGGGTCAAATGAAAAGTGGGATCCATCCAAGCATCAAGGTGGGTGAATTCACTAGGGAAGGCCCACTAAACCATGGATTAGGCTCAATAGTACCAAAATAGTCTAAAATAATCAAAAGTTGGGGCCGTTGTACAATGTTTGGGTGACCATCAACTAATAAAGTCACCAAGGCATAAATACGGACCAAGTTCAAGCAAGCAAGTTCTAAAGTGCTAGGAATGTCCCCATTCCCCCTCACCTTGTGGATCTATGCCACCCATACTCTTTTAGTAGTCCCCAATGTGCCAGGTGTTTTTATTAATTAATTATTTACAATAATAATAATAATAATGTCTCTCATTCCTTAAAGACCCTTGTCTCAGGACTTCGTGCCTCAATAATAAACAATTACAATTTGCATATGTACAGGGCTTAACACACAGGGTATTACATTCCCCTCCCCCTTAAACAATGAATTTAACTTGATGCATAATACATACATGCATTTACAAAAGGATAATAGACATTCCCATACATGCCTCATAAAGATAGCATCCTTCAAACTCTCACAAGCATGCCCATACATGCCTCAAAAAGATAACATCCTTTCAACCACAATACTTCCCACTGCCATTTACTTTCATGCTCATCTCCACTACCCATGGGACAACCAGGACTAGTATATTTGACTCAAAAAAGCAAGGGTCAATCTTCAATCCCCATTATAGGGTCTTCAAACCTCATTACGAGGCCTTCAACCCTTGTTACGAGGCCTTCAATTCTCAACAAAGATACATCCACCTAAAAATGATATTTCATTCACTCATATGATTAACATCATGTATATAAAAATATATTATATAAGGATAATCTTCTACAAATATACTTTCTTCACATTGCAACAACCGCATGGTTAGCATAAAACACACACACAGACACACACACACACACATACATTGTTCAACAAGATACATATAATATATCTCCAAAATATAAGATACATGAAATAAGATCTAATTATCACATGAAATATTTCAAGGGTACATCACAACATGAAATAAATTCATTTTTATTCCATTTCACTCTACTTCACCTATGACACGTGAAATACATCAAAGGTATATGAAATCAAAACACTTGAAATGCATTACTATACTTTTATAGATAAGACATTTTCTAATAGATATGCATGAACTATCACCAAGATACTTTCCAACAAAGATATAAGATAACCTTTCAACAAAGATACCTTTCTCACTATTCACTAAACATACGTAGCATCATTATACTATAAATAGATATATCATAACTAACTATATACATCACATATATTAACATACATCCATATACCCCACCTTTAACAATCGATATCCACCATAATACTTCATAACCATAATACACCAACCATAACACATCCATCCATTCAACCATAAAAGTCTATGCATTTAATTTGAGAATAACTTGTTGAGTACTAAAACCATAATAGAAATTTGTGAAAATATGAACATTCGATTGTGGTTAATTTCTTCCACATAATCTTTTATTATGATTTTAATAGAACAATTAGTTTCACTAATATGGGGATTCCCAAATGAATACAACACTATGTAGGGGGATTGTCACATGAATACAACACTATGTAGACACTTATTTGTTATGTTGGATCTATGGGATCCTTAATATATTTAAAATTTAATTTCTTATCATTATGTTAGAGGTTTAAAATTGCCCCTATATTTTTTTCCCTAAGAATCTTGGCAATAATCAATACTTCCATGAATGTATGTAAATAAGACCTTGAATATGCCTTGAGTATGGAGTTTTTTGTAATGTTTTTTACACACATTTTGAAAGGCCTTCAAATATTGATTCTCTTTGTAACCATTATCCTTGAAAATTTTAAGATAATGGATTTTCTCCTCTTCCAAACGTTCATCTCAGATCCCTTGTTCACAAAGTGGACCCCTAACTTTTGTACTGGATGGTGGTGGGAGTTGGCATGAATCCATTGCTTGGTCTGGCACTTCTTCCTTAGAACCTTATGTTCCAAGCATCCATCTATATTTTCATGGTTAGGACACTTGAAAAGGGAGGGATTCATATTTTTTTCAACCTATGTGATGAACTTGATGTGTTCTTATTGGTTATTAAGGTAGTGTACGGTTATTAAGGTATTGTATAAACTATCCAATTTATTACAAAGTTGGGGCCAAATGAAAAATATATAATCCAAAATTATCACCCATAAGTTTGGCTAAAAAGAAATGGAACTAACAACTTTTTCCTCAAGGTGTTCTAGCATAAATAAATTGGCCAAAATGAGAGAGAGTGGAGACCCCATATCCACCCCACATGTTTTCTCATATATATATCCTTGAAAAATAAAATGTGTTGATTTTAAACAAACTACTAAATTTTCAATCTCATGGTCTAACATTATTTTTTTAATATCTTGAACTTCTTCTTTACTAAAGAGAAAATACCACACTGAATCTTTCCAATGATTTGAGTGTTAGCGTATCGGTACAACTGCATAACCGTTGCACCTATGGGAATATAAAAATGTGGACTAACCACCACTCATGGTAATAGGACCTTGTACTTGGTTCAAATGTTCATAAACATCTACAGGTTTTGGTGTAATGGAAATCCTTACATGGTATTAGAGCTCAGTAGAGCTAGTTTATCTTTGTTTTAAGAGTTTTATGTAGGATTTTGAGAATTTTTCAGTGCAGTAGTAGTAGCAGTAGCAGTTTTTATTCACTCCAGTAGATACAAATGGAGAATTCAAATTCTCCTTTGACACAAAGAATCATGACACCCTTCAATTATCTAGACTGGAGGGAATATATGTAGATTGTATTGCATAAGAAGAGTCTGTACATGGTCACAATGGGAAAGGAAGTCGAACCTCAGGCAACAGTTGAGAAAGAAAAGTACCTAAAAAAAGTTAGATGAGGATTTTGGTTTTATGTGTATTCACATCTCCAGAGACTTTCTCTTCCATCTTGATGTTAGGAACCCATGTCTTTACTTTGTTAGTATGTGGCTTGGATGGCTGCAAGTGCTCCAAGCCACTTTTGTTCCCTTCTGAAATATGGGTTCTCAGCAACCACCTATACCACAGGCTCCTCGACCGACTCCTATCAAGTGTTTGTTTGAAACAGAGATGCAAGCACGCAGAGAAAAGGGGATTTGCTATAATTGTGATGAGAAATTCACTCGGGGACATAAATGTGTTTAGCAAAAGCTCTATCTCTTGGATGTGGAGTCTCCGCCTGCCTCTAAAATTGGTGACGAAGATCCAGAAACACTGGATGCTCCAGTCGACATTCAGGAACCGCTTATTGACCCTCTGTCTCAGGATGACCAGCCAGAGATATCTCTCCATGCTTTAGCTGGAATCACCACCCCCCAAACAATGCGGGTCAGGGGTTACTTCAAGAAGCTTCCTCTTACAATACTCATTGATTCTGGTAGCACTCATAATTTCATTGACCCTCGGATCGCCAAACAAGCTGATTGTTTTATCCATCCTTACTCAAACTTTGAAGTCATGATTGCCAATGGGAGCACCTTACCTTGCAAAGGGAAGTGTCGAAATGTGCGTATCTCTATGGGAGATTATACCTTGCGCTCTGACATGTTTTCCTTGCCCTTAGGCGGATGTGATGTGCTTTTGGGCGCTCAATGGCTATGCACACTTGGCCCTATCTTATGGGATTTTGCTGAACTTTGGATGCAGTTTTCCCTCAATGGACACAAACACACATTGACCGGATTACAACCAGGTTCTCTCAGCATCATCAGTTCACATCGCATGGAAAAACTCCTCAAGAAGAATTCCCATGGTGTCATCGCTTAGATCCATTCCATCCAGATGCAACCATCAGCGGTCTCCACTACTCCTTTGGATCTACAACAAATTCTGGATCGATATACAGGTGTCTTTGTTGAACCAGTGGGATTGCCACCTTCCAGGCTAGAAGACCATCATATTCAGCTCCTTCCTGGCAGCATTCCTCCCAACATCAGGCCCTATTGCTACCCATTTCACCAAAAAACAGAGATTGAAATGCTCGTTCGGGACTTATTGAAGCAAGGTATTATTCACCCAAGCACTAGTTCCTTTTCTTCTCCAGTTATTCTTGTCCGCAAAAAAGATGGGTCATGGCGCCTATGCATTGACTTCCGAGCACTTAATCACCTCACCATCAAGGATAAGTTTCCAATTCCTGTTGTTGATGAGCTTCTTGATGAGCTTCATGGGGCTCACTTTTTCTCCAAGTTGGATCTTCGTTCTGGGTATCATCAAATTCGGGTTCATGAGGATGATATCCCTAAAACAGCTTTCCGCACACATGATGGCCATTATGAGTTTTTGGTCATGCCCTTTGGCCTCACTAATGCTCCTTCCACATTCCATGCCTTAATGAATAAAATATTTCGACCCTACTTGCGGAAATTCATTCTGGTATTCTTTGATGATATCCTCATCTACAGTAAAACATGGGATGAACACCTCCAACTCTTCTTCCATACACCCCCACCAGTTCACCAGTTCAGGAAGTTGACACGGTTCTTCGAAACCGCGATCAGATTCTTCACATTTTGCGGGACAATCTTCACATGGCAAGAAATCGCATGAAGCAACAAGTTGATCAGCACCGTTCTGAGCGCACTTTTCAAGTTGGCGATATGGTTTTTCTTCGTCTCCAGCCATACAAACAATCATCCTTGAAACTCAAAGGGCGTCATAAGCTCGCTCCAAAGTTCTATGGGCCATATCGAATTCTTCAAAAGATTGGGTCCGTTGCTTATAAATTGGAACTTCCTCCTTCTTCCCGCATCCATCCAGTCTTTCATGTCTCTTGTCTGAAGAAAGTTCTTGGCACCAACATCAGTGGACAAACGATTTTACCTGAACTGGATAATGAAGGATCCATCCTTTTGGAGCTAGATGCCATCCTCAATCGGCACACGCGTCAGCTTCGCTCTCACTCTATCACAAAGGTCTTAATTCAGTGGCACGGCATGCAACCAGAGGATGCTACATGGGAACCACTCCTTCAGATTCAACAACAATTTCCACATCTAAAGCTTTGAGGACAAATCTTTTTTTAAGGGGGAGGGGATGTTAGGAACCCATGTCTTTACTTTGTTAGTATGTTGTTGTTGGACGCATATGCTTTGTAAGTCGTCCTGTAGTATTTGTTTATCAATAGTTTATGTTATTGTTGTTGGCGCATATGCTTTGTAAGTCGCCCGTAGTATTGTTGATCCATAGTTTGTAATGGCCCATGGTTTTGACCCATAGTATTGGCACCTAGAATTAGTATATAAGTGTGTGTTGAGACCTATAAAGGCACCGTGAAGTTAATTGTATTGAGCTTGCTCAAAGGAGGTTTCCCCCTCGAAGTGGCCTGTGATCAATATAAAAGTGGTTCCGAGTTCTGTCATTTCTGCTATTTCGCATATTCTTGTTAATTAATTGTTGCAGGTGCATCACACTTGATGGATTGAAAACCCCAAGGGAGGCTTGACAGAAGCTTGAAACTCTCTTTGGTAAGAAATATGAGCTGAGAGGCCATATTTTGGAGAATGAATTAATTGTTCTTCAACCCAAAAATTTTGAAACCATACAACAGTTCTTTTTAAAGTTCAAGTCCTTGATTATGCCACCGGGGGTTCACTCAGTGAACTTGTTACATAGCATGATTGCTCATAGGATATTAAATAATATCCCTATTTTCACTAAATATTGGAAAATTCTTCCTAAAATTGTATTGTTGAACCCCCTTCTCAATATACTTTTCCAATTAAGAAAACCCCTAATTTCAAGAGATATTGTAAGTATCTATTTTGATCAACCCATTTTTAACACCCCCTTTATATCATATTATCAAGTTGTAACAAATTGAATCCCTAATGCATATTAGTATAAGAAAACATGATGCTAAATAAAATAATAGTATAATGATAATAATGATCCCAACGGGATTGCATGAACGACTCGTCAATTTGTAGTGTTGGATAGTGGAAGACCCAACGAAATAGTAATGGGGAAGGAGAAATGTATAAAAGGAAACGCACTCAAGAGATCAATGTAAAAAAGAATGTAAAATAATAATAGTCTAATAGTTAGTGAAATGCTTAGTAAAGGTCAGAATTTGTAGATTATTCCTTAACAACAATTAGGACCAATATGAATCTTTCCCATGAATTGGAGGTATGAATCTAGCCCATGATTTGGAGATTATTCCTTAGAAAAAATTAGGACTGATATGAATCCAACCTGTAATTTGAAGGTATGAATTGAGCCCATGATTTGGAGATATGAATCCATCCCACGATTTGGAGGTTATAGCTCATCCCACCCAAATAAAATAACCCCCAATATTTATATTACTATGTCAAATTAAAACCCCCCTTGACCCCTTAATAATATGAAATATATTTTTGAGGTTTTTAGAACTATTCTAACCCCCAATATGAATGGACGTGATATGATATTGCCTTGCTCGTGAACCCCCCATGGATTATGCAGTGCAAACAATGTGGAATTGACAAGAAGGATGAGAAGCTAGTGTTATCCATCCTAAGTAAGCTTGGCCTTGAATTTTCAATATTGATGTCTACCTTTCACTTTGGGAGATTGTCAATCCCCAATTGGAAAATTCCTTCTTTGGATGCATTGACAGAATATCTGATCCAAGAACAAGACAAACTGATCCAAATGGGAGCCCTGAAGGCCTCTAAGAATCAAGCTCTTATGGCTGGTGAGTCTAAGAATTCAAATTCTAAAGGGAAGCAGAAGGGAAATGACAAGAATCAATTTGAATCCAAACCAAAGGAGAATCCCAATCCATCAAAAGGAGCCTCTATATTCAAGAAGGATAAGAAAAAGAGGTTTGAGAATAGCAAGTGTACCTACTGCAAGAAAGGAAACCATCCAAAGAGTTCCTGCTTGAAGAAGAAGATAGATCAAATGAACAAACTTCTTGAAAAACACAACATTTCCCTCCCAGAAGATGCGAGGGAGTCTGATTCTGTAAGTGAGACAGATGATCATGAGAGATGCCATACAATGAAGGTTGGATTCTCACAATCACAAGCCTTCCTCATAGATTATGGATCCTCCAACCGCATGGTTTCCTCCATAGGGTCTTTTTCCTCTCTAGATATCACTGATGCTCCCATTATTCACATGGTAAATGATTGACAGATCTCTTCCTTGATACCATGTGAAATCTCAAGCACAACAGATCTATGGAACAAACACAACAATTACTAGAGATGCATGCAATAAAATGTATGGAAACACTATGCAAAAGGTTTGCAGCAGTAGAATAATCTAATAAACTCAGAAGATTGATTCAAATGTATAAAAATGGATACAATAAGACAAGCAATTAGAATTCCAAAGGTGGTTATTCAAATTGGTGCATGAGAGTGGCTTACTAGGAAGTTAACACCACTCGTTACATCAGTTAACCACTTAACTTAACTCAATACATAACTCAATTGATTGCCCAAAAATAGGGGAGGGCACCATATGTCTGCAGTTGAACTGAATGGTAGGTGAGAATAACACCAGATTAGGTCAAACAGTGTAGTAAGGAGCCCTAGTATCACCAGTTGGTTGAATAGAGCGCATTAGTCATGAAAATAAACCCTTGAATGGTGGAGGAGGCTCATATGTTGGCCCAGTCGGATCCTATAATGTAGGAGGATGCTCAGATGATGGCCCAGTTGGCTCCTAGAATGTCGGAGGAGGCCCAATTGACTGAAACTGTGATATGTTGATGATGTAAGCACATGATGGAGGCAAAATACTTAGAATAAGTGGATAATTAAGCTGTAAGTCTCAAATAAATGATGTGTGGTTGAAAATGATCCAACAAAGGGTACAATACAACTGGAGCATGGAAATTTCAAAATTTTTCTTTATGTGCCTTATTTGACAAGAAACTTGTTATCTATTTATTAGATAACACACACAAGTTCACCGAAGAAAGTTGTTTTTGGACGTGAAACAGTTGAGATTGCAGAGATCTCTTCTGGGAAGATAATAACGAAAGGTGTTGCAAACCATGCCTCAAAGGAATATGAATTCTCTCACTTTTTGACATATTCTCTTCCTACTTCATTTTCACCTGATGAAGATTAGAATGATGTATCTTCTGACGATCCAGATTCATATTATGAAGATGAGGACCAAGTTGAATCAGATATTGATGTTGAGTATGAATTTCAAGTAGATCCAGATCCAGATCCAGATCCAACACCTACTCCCAATCTAAGGAAAAAATGAGATCAGAAAGTCCTTGGAGCTGTTGGGAACATAGCTGGGGATCCATCTGACCATAGAAGAACCAAATCTCAGTTTTGAGATGAAAACCTTACACTATGTCATGAATATCCACTTCTCCTAGAGAAGTGCTACATGATGGTGGGTTCTGATCCAAAATCCTTCAAAGAGGCTTTACATGATCCAAGATGGCAGGCTACCATGGATGAAGAATATGAGTCACTACAGAACAATGAGACATGGGATCTTGTCTCTTTTCCCCCAGGGATAAATTTATTCCAATGCAAGTGGATCTACAAAACAAAACTTGCTTCTGATGGATCAAAAACCAACTACAAATATCGGTTGGTTTCCAAGGCATACTCATAGGTTCATGTCTTGGACTACAATGAGATCTTCGCCTAGTAGCAAGAATGGATTATGTCAGACTTGTGTTGGTAACTACAACTTCGAAACAGTGGGAGGTACATCAGAGGAGCAGATCCAGATCCAGATCCAACACCTACATTACTATCCTACAAAGGAGCAGATTGCAAACATTTTTACAAAGTCTTTCACTCAAAATATATTTTCCTATCTCAGATCTCTACTTGGTGTGAAGGCTGTTTGAGTTTCCTGTTGTTCATTTTTTTGGGGGGGGTTCCCATCAGGTTTTCCCCATTTCCTTAGCTTCATGAACAATTATTTTTTATTATTGATTGTATGGGTGACGTTTGGTCTCAGTTACAAGGGCCCAGGTTGTCTAAGTTTGGATTAAGGGGGGGTATTAGGATAATTAAGAATTCAACCTTTGTCCACCTTAGTACTTTTTTATTTTTTCTAGTATTGGATGATGTTTGTGACCCCCTAGTGGTGTGCATATGTCATCTAGGACTCATTAGCCACTTGGTGCACCCTCCATGCATCAACTTAGGCCATGCAGAGTCAGTTCCCTAGATTTTAGGATCTAACTCAATGTTCTGGTTCAGTACACCTGAGTTCATGACTGTTGTGGGGGGTTTGATCTTCGATTTCCATTGAGTGTCAACTAATGTTCCCTCTTTAGCCTATTTTTCATGAGAAAATCACTGATGCACCCTTCATGATTAGTTAACTAGTAGTAGCTTCAATGAACTGACATTCAGTTGAGTTTGTAACTATCAGAGTACTATAGTGGGGATAATTCCTATGCTAGAATGATATGGATTCGAATTCCTTCTGGGTAGTCAAATTTTCTCTTTTGTACTATATTCTTTTACTATAGATGTTAATGGAATATCACACTAATTTTGATGTAGATTTGAGTTTCTTTTCATGTTTGATTTTACCGCTCAATTCTTGTTAGATTTCCCTGTAAATCTTCTACCTTTCTAATTCTATCACTATGAGGTATTCCCAATCTCAATGATCTGTTGTGTTCCAAAATATCAGAGATGAGGTCCCAGGTTAAATCCCCCAAGCTATGCAGGAGGGGGGGTGTTGGAGTATTGGTAAAACTGCATGGTATAACCGTCACACCTCTCGGAATATAAAAATGTGGACTAACTACCACTCATGGTAATATGACCTTTTACTTGGTTTCAAATGTTCATCAACATCTGCAGGTTTTGGTGTAACGGAAAACCTTACATTGAGCATGCATGTTTTCAAAGGTAATTTAATGTGTAATAACCAATATGGTGTCCAATGTCATTAAATATTGTTCTTTAATCCATGTGATCAATAAACGAATTCTACCTCACAATCCCCTACCCCCCAAAATCTATGACCAACTAATTTTTTTTAAAAGAACATCCCTTTGTGTCCCTTTTTCAACGCCATATGATCCCCTACCCATATCTTATCAAGAATTTTAGCTGACAAGCTTCAACCATTCACTAGTTAAACCCCATCTTTGATTAAAGAATCAACTAATTTCATCCACAAAATTCAAGATTTTCACCTTAATGAAGAGGACTTTTTGGTAAGTTTTGGCATTGTTTCCCTCTTCAACAAAACACTTGTTCCTAAATCCCTATATAATTTCCAATCTTGTTGATGATGAAACTTTACATATTATTCAAATTTGCCTCACTTGCACCTTCTTTTGTTTCAAAGATAATTTTTATGAACAAATAGAAGGCACAACCATGGGATTATGCTTACCCCTTGTTGTTGCCAATATTTTTATGGAACAATTTGAAACACATTCCCTTAATACCTTGTCCCTAAATCCAAAATGTTGGTTTTGTTTTGTTGATGACACCTTCATTTTATGGCCTCATGGCCACTCATCTCTTCATAGTTTTCTCAATCACCTTGATAGTTTTCTCAATCACCTTGATAGTTTTCTCAATCACCATGGAAATCCAACATGAAAATTCTATTCCTTTTCTTGGTGTCTTGGCCACTCACTAAGTTGATGGATCCTTATCTCATCAAGTTTATCATGAAAAGACACACACTAATAGATACCTTCATGCCCAATCTCACCACCTCCCTACCGAAAAATACGTTGTTCTCAAAACTTTGATAACTAGAGTAGTGCACATATCTAACCTCCTTAATCTTGAAAAATAAAAATACCACCTCACTAAATCCCTTTGAGCCAACAACTATCCACTTAACGAAATCAATAAATCCTTTCATGTTGTTATTCACTTTAATCCCAAACATCCCCCTACCAATTCTCTACCCCAAGGCTTAATTTATCTCCCTTATATCTCAGGTGTCGTTGATTCCTTATTAGTATTTTTAATTGAAATGATTATTAAAACTATTTTAAAACCCCATAAGACGATTAAGCAATTAATCTGAAGTGTCAAAGACAAATCAAATCATTTTCTCTCTCAAGGTGTCTACCATATTCCCTGATCTTATGGGAAATCCAATATTAGACCAATTTCTAGGACCATTCAAGCCCTCCTCAAAAAACAAATTGTAGATACTAATCATAATCATCTCAACAAATCTGTCATAGCCGAGCACTCCTTCAATTCCAAGCACCTTGTCTATTTTGATCTAGCAAAAATTCTAGAGACTACTTCTCATTACTTCTCATGCCTTATAATAGATGAATTGTAAATTTAAATGAACCCTAATAATTTTAACCATAAAGAGTGTTATAAGCTGAGCCGCTCTTGGAAATCTTTAATCCATCACTACAACCAATAATCTACATTTTCCATGTCTCATTAACACCTTGTCCTTCCCTTATTTATCCTTATTTCCATTTCCCTCTCTTTACTATCCCTTATTCCATGTTATTCTTTACCTTTTTTGCTCCTCTACCACTTATCCATATTTTTTATGTAGCAAAGAATCCTTTGGTTCTCTACCTTATTATAATAGACTACAATAAAAATGGATAACACTTTCATGATTTAAGAGACTTACAACTCAAGAGTTTAAAATATTGACATTTGGAAATCAAAATTTTATCTCAAAAACTACACCTTAATAGAGTTACGAGGTAGCTTGATATATCCTTACTTGAATCTAGTAATGTATATATAACATTTTTTTTAATTTAGAATATATATATAAATATTATATTTGACTTAAATTTGAAAAAATCTACTTTCAAAAAACGTCTATTTACATTTTAAATATTTCTTTTATAAATAAAAATAATATCTTATAAAATTTATTTATCTTTTAATTATAATTATACCAAAATAGATTTATCTTAAACCCATACCTATTAAGCATAGACAGGAATCCAATTTCGTGAGGTGTAATTTTTTTTGTTTTATCTTAAATTTTTTACACATTAAGAAAAAAATTACCCCTCAAGAAATTGGATCCCTCTCTTTTAATTTTTAATTACTTTTTTATTTTTGATATTTTTGATAAGTTATGAGCGAACATGAAATTTTTGGACTGAGAGTACTTAGGTGCTTACAACCCAGTATGGGAGAGATGTTGTAACATGTGTGATGTTTGTTACGTTACATTCCCATGTCGGCTCATACCTTATAAAAAATCAAAACTAATAAAAAATTTCATGGGAATGTAATTACTTTTGATTTTTTATAAGGTATGAGCCGACATAGCGACATAGGAATGTAAAGTAACAAACATCACACACGTTACAACATCTCCCCCATACTGAATTGTAAGCACCTTGTTACTCTCGATGCAATAATTATCTCAAAATTAAAAGTTTAAACATGTTTATAAGAATCATATAAGAACTAACCAAAAAAAAAAAACTTTACACCTTTCTTTCATATATACTTAAACTATATACCTATTATTTTATACATAAACCTTATTCCTATTATTTCTCAAACAAAATTTTTATAAATAAAAATAATATCTTATAAAATTTATTTATTTTTTAATTATAATTATTTTTCAAAAGTGAAAATTTAAACATATTTATAAAAATCATATAAACACAACAACAAAAATCTTTGCACCTTTCTTTCCTATATACTTACATACCTAAACTATATACCTATTATTTTATACTAAACCTTATCCCTATTATTTCCCATAATGTGGTGAAAAGTAATGTATTGTTAATCATCCTCTTCCCAACTTACATTCTCTTCACTAGCATGATGCATTCCATCCCATCACATCTAATTCAATTATCATCTAAATAGTGTTGTTTTTCCTAATACGTTTATCTATATTTCTTTAAGATAATTTTATAAATGAAGTTTTTTTATGTAATATATAGTATATATTATAGTAGTATAATTCAGAAGTATAGTGCTTATATATATTATTTTTAATTAATATTAACAAATATATTGTAAATGTATGTAGATATCTATATAATAAAATCAAATATAAATTTAAGAAACAAAAATATAAAATCTCTACTATGTAGAATATGAAAGTGTGAAACACACCACAATTAATTGTTAATAATTATTTTAATAAAAAATATGAAATTGAATGGTATTTATAGTGTTTAAATAATTAATTTTTTTTTTCTAAAATGGTTTTCAAAATGTAATTGTCCAGTAGTAAAAAATTGTATCCATATTACATTTACATGAAATATTCCACAAATTATAATACATGAAATATCAATACAACCAAATTATACTACTATAATATATATATAGTTTTAATAAAAATTTACTAAAACCAAAGTCACCTACGTCACCTAAAAAGTCGAGAACTTTATTTCTCATACTCTAAAAGGTTTTATTTCTCATAATCTAAAAGGTAAGTGAAGTATTTGAATTGCCAACTTTATTTCTCATACTCTATAAGGTAAGTGAAGTATTTGAATTGCCACATGCATTCTCTTCACGTTTATAGATGCATTCTCTCGATAATTCCATCCCACCACATTTGTTGCAAGTACCGTATAAACATTCTTTGTATAATATGTCTCCCCTTTCATGAGAGGAAACATTGATTGGATGAAGTATCTCAATATAATTGTTGCGGCAATCCACACAAGCATTACCACACATGGTTAGCATGAAAAAAAATGATGTTTATATACAAATTTTGATAATAGTATTCAAAGTCTGTAGTGTTAAATGTGATGTTGATTCTAACCTGCCAAACTTTTTATATCTTGAAATATCTGTAGCCAAGCCTGAACGCTTTGTGTGTAGTTTTAAACATCTTAAAGTGTAATCTCTAATGTGAGGTTCAAGATCCCTAAAATCCTTTTTACATTTCAATATATCACTGGTGTTGGAAGAAGACTCGATGTTACCATGCTAAAGTATTTTACTAATCCCTTCACTACATCAACTATCTTCATGTGTCTACATGGCAACCTACAACTAAATGCCCATAGTTTATACATTTCACCCCCTTATGCCAATATTGTCTCTTTTAATATAATTATTTCCGAGCTTTTTATGAGGTTGATGTGTACCTAAAAAATTGAATTTGTCTTGTGCTTCTACTTACAACGGATATAATAAATACATGGTAAGCCACATTACCTCATGAATGAGAATTTTTAACAATTAATTTGAATGCATCAACCAGATATTTCAATTTAGGAGATATTTCAATTTAGGATTAATTGATTATGTATTTTCATTTATATATTTTCACTATTTTTATGTCTAATTTTCTTCTCATATAGTTTAACATGATAAAAATACTTCTCATTTACTATCATTAGACATAGCTTCAAAAAATATTCAGTAATTCATGAAGAATGGTGATTGACAATGCGTTTAAATATCTTGCCTTCCATGGAAGATAATGCACTATTTCCTTGTCTATATTTAGAAGTATTCTTTCATCCATTTGTAATTTTTAGTATTTTTTGAGCAACTTCATTTATGTTCACATCTACTAGAGGGATAGAAACTTTCATGATTGTTGAAAAACCTTCACATGATTTTTGAAAAAACTTCACATGATTGTTGAAAAATGTTACATGAATATTGGACTAATTTGGGAGCTCTGCAAGTTAGGGTTTGAAAGTCGTATTGATAACTCAGTTCTAGGTGGCTAGGGCTCCTTCCCTATCCTCCCTCCTCCTTCCCCTTGAGAGGCGACATGTATAGGCTGATTTCCTGATTGCATTAGCGAGAGGAGTGGTGGAGGCTCATGGTTGCTCTCTCTAGCGTGATGGTATGGCCCGGAGGTAGCGGTCGATGACTCGATGGAGGATGTGACTCATTCTTACATGCGGAGGCTCCCTTGTTCTTGCTACTTCATCCTGGTGGCAGCGACAACTCGAATTAGTGGAAGACTTCATTAGAGTTGTGGTGGGCATGATGACAGTGTACACACCTCAACTGTTTGCAATGGACCTCCTGAGTGATACTTGCAACAATACGCCCCATCGTAGCTCTAAGTGGTGGTTCTCATGGCATTCATTCCCTTCCTTCCACAAATCCCTTCGGGGTGTAGAGATTCCCTTGATGTGGCTCTCCCCCATTTGGTGTTCATGGATGGGGAGTAATGGTTCAATCTTTCAGTAGTGGATGGGAACAAATCTGAGCTTGTTGTGTTGGCTGAGGGAACTCCATCATCTGATATGTTTTGGAATTTTCCAAGGAATGTGATCATCACTAAGAGAAATTTTCCACCACTGAATAAATTTGACATCTTCACATCAACTGGTAAATGAAATCAAGGTCCCAAGGCCCTAGATAATACTTGTTTGGATTAAGGGGCATGGATGAGCCCTTAAACCACCACAAATGACCCTATGTGCTTTATCTAGTTTACATATAAAACCTTTGATAGGAATTTACCATAATATACAAATATTTGGACCTTAACATTAAAATTTTAAAGTAATGGCCCGACCCCCTTCATTTTGAAAAACAAAAATTCTACCTCACTAAATCCCTTTGATCCAACAACTATCCTCTTAACGAAATCAGTAAATCCTTTCATGTTGATCTTCACTTTAAGCCCAAACATCCCCCTACTCATTCTGTACCCTAAGACTTAATTTTTCTCCCTTATATCTCAAGTGTTATTGTCTACTTAACTAGACTTTTAATCAAAATGATTATTAAAACTATTTTCAAACACCATAATATGATTAAGCAATTATTTCAAGCTGAGCACTCCTTCATTTCCAAACACCTCGTCTATTTTGATCGAGAGAAAATTCTAGAGACTACTTCTCATTATGCATTAGAAATTAAAAGGAACCTTAATAATTTTAACCCTGAAAACATTTATAAGTAAAGTTACTCTAATTATTTATCAAAATTAAAAGTTTAAATATGTTTATAAGAGTCATATAGTCACACCCAAAAACAAATTGCACATTTTTTCATATATACTTACATACCTATTATTTTATACCTAAACGTTATCCTTATTATTTTACTTTTACAAATTTAAGTAACATTTTTATTAATAAAAAAATAAAATGTTTTTTAATAATCATCTAATAAAATTTATCAAAAATCTAAAAGTATAAACTTTATTTCAATGTAAATTCAAATAAAAATTTACCTTAAAATCAAAATTAATATATATATATATATTATTTAATTTAAATTTATAACTCTCTTAAACAAAATAAATACTATTATTATATTGAGTTCAAAATTGAACATGTTTTAATGATGCATTCAAAAAATGGTATAAAGTAAATGTTTTAATTATTAATAGAATAGAATTGTTTTTGCCATTTAATTATCAATAAATATTTTTATGCATTTTAAGTATCT
This sequence comes from Larix kaempferi, assembly GCA_027924585.1. Lineage (NCBI taxonomy): Eukaryota > Viridiplantae > Streptophyta > Pinopsida > Pinales > Pinaceae > Larix > Larix kaempferi. The sequence continues at coordinate 1,943,393 of BSBM01000766.1, read as the reverse complement.
GAGAGTTAATATTAATATGTAAATATTTATTGTGTTTAAATTTTTATGTAAATCATAATTTTAATATAATAAAAAATATTTAATTTATTTTTTTTAGTTTTAATTAATTGGAATATATTTTTTTGGTGTTGATGTTTGAAGTTTAAATTAGAGTTCACACTATAAAAAATTTTCATACTTAATATTTTATTATTTTATTATTTTATTAAAGTGTTATATGTCTAATTCCACTTTTATTTTTTAGGTAGGTTATGGTAGACATTGTAAAACTTTATGTACTTAATATTTTATTATTTTAATGAAATGCCACATGTAAATTCTCATCCCTTATAATAAAATGTAGAAAAACCCTTTTTACATAACTAACACAACCACTTAATTTGTGGCCGGTGAACTACGTTATCATCTCTTACTTGTTCTCCATCACCTATTCTTCTCCATGTTCTCCATGTTTCACCTACCTGCTACTTGTTATCTTCTTTAGTTAAATGGGTTGTCTATTCGTTATCCAAGCATGAGCTACAGGTTCTCCATGCATCAACTACCAGTTATTTTTTATATTTCTTTTTTTCTAATTGTTTATTTGTAATTTTGAAGGATGACCATTAAATCAATCTTGACAGTACACTTGTATCATCATCCTTTAATCTAGAAAAAACATAGATGATAGTCCACCCCAAATTCTAAGATATAAACACTTATAATTGTAATTGCATTATTTACTTAAAAAAATAAAACATTAAAATAATTAAAAATCAATTAAAAAAACTAATTAAAATAATCCAATAAACAATTAACTTATTAAAATCAATTTGAAAATAAAGTAATATATATTAAAAATATATATATATATATATATATATATATAGATATAGATATATATTGATATTGAAAAATATTTCTTCCAATATTTCTTAAATAATTAGTTAAATTGTAAGTATAAGGTTTTGGGTCAAATCTCTTATGTGATCATGTATAGAAATATAAGAACTTCACTTGATGTTCCTCTCAACACCCTTGTGAATTTTCTTTGCTGATGTAACAACTCCTCTCCTGGATTGTAAACCCATTGAAAAATATATCTTAATATAATTAAAAATAAATAAATAATAAATAATAAAAAGATAAAGTCTGAGGTAAAAGACTTTACAGTCGTATTGCCGCATATATGGTTATGGGCCGGAGCCAATGTTGTGATCCTGCTGCTCGCTGCAATCAACTGCGATAACCATATGCATATTCTCATTAGCAGCAGTAGGATTACCAGCGATGTCAACAGATATTACGGCTTCGCTTCGATTTTCATGGCCGTCTGTGGTATTTACTACCTGTACTCGAGTATTACAGAGAGGGCACGTCCTCTTCCGAATCAACCACTCATCGATGCAGTCTTTGTGAAAATAGTGGACGCACTGCGGAAGCAATCGCAGGTCGTCGTTTGCTACAAACCTGCACAAACAAATGCAACAGTGCTCTTCATTTTCTCTTTCTTCCTGTTTCTGTGTATACTTGAAAGATCTCAACCTCCCTAACTCTGCAGAGGAGAGACCGCGTGATCTGTAGTTTGTGATAAGGCGTCTCACCAAGAATACCCACGATCGAAAAGAATATCGAACCAAACGACGATTCTCTTCAAGAAACATCAACAACACGAAGCCGAGAGTTATAAATGCAGGTAGTAGCACTAATGCGAATTTAAATACAGATTCCAGTATTCCAATAAACTGCCACAGATCCATTGTTATTAAAAATTACGATTGCGCTTTCACCTCTTGTGGTTTGTCCATGGAAACTTTTGTCAACTATCATCTCAATCTCAATCTTGCCCTAATTTATATACACACTAGACGCCCAAGGTTCTACACCGACATGTTCTTTGTTTTAAAGGAATTAATATAGGGTTCCGTTAGCAGAAAAGTTAACCATTTGTTTTAGATGATTGACTTGTGGCTTTGAACACCCATAAATCACAAGTTAAAGATGATTGACTGGTGGCTTTGATCACGATAAATCACAAGTTAAGTGTCAATAACTTCTCTATGCGTAATGTTAAGTTGCACGAAAGCCCATTATCTATGCAAAACTATGAGATGTCCATGCATAGCTACCATTATTTTTTATATAAATTCTTTATTTCAAATTTGAAATAACTGCCATAAAATCAATCTGGATGGTACACTTGTCTCATCCTCGTGCAATCTAGGAAAATCATAGGTGTTATTCCACACCAAATTCTAAGATATAAACACCTAGTTCTGAAGTTATTATGAAATGAAAATAAAATACTTATTGGCATACATAATGCTATGGATACCTTCAAGAATTCATATTTGGTACCTTGAGGCATTGTTCATGGATTCATATGCCTCGATAGTTTTTTTAATTCCTAAGGCATGTTTTTCTTCTCTAGTTAATTTCCAAGGGATTGAGACATAGACATACTAGTCAAAGCCACCTAACAACATTGATATCCACAATAATAAGTCAATGATACCCTTAGAAGGCCATATGTGGTTGTTCTAAGCAACCTTCTTGGCCCGGGATGACTAGAATATTACTTTATGGCCTAAGGTTCAAGTCTCCTCCCTTGAGAATGTATAAGGCCACAATGTCAAAAAACCCATAAATAGTTCCACATATACCCTTAAGAAGTAACGTGCTTCAAGCAATTGTTCATGGCTTTTAATCCCTCAACAATCTCTTTAGGGAATAAGGCATGGTCATCTTCCCTAAAACATTTACAAGGCCCAAGACACAAACATACTTCTCAAAACCACCTAATTGCACGACATCCTTAATTATATGCCAATAAGTCTCATAGGAGGTCATGTGTGGTTGTTTGAGGAAAGCTTCTTGGCCTCATATGGATAGAATATTCCTTAGGGCATAAGTTTCAAATTCACTTACTAATCTTAGACCCCAAGTCCCCAAGAAACATAGATAATGCTAGTTAGTCATGTGTGGAGCTTCAAGTAATTGTTCATGGCTTTGGAGGTCTCAATTATTTATTTAGGGCCTAAGGCATGGTATTCTTACCGTTAACAATTCCAAGGCAATGAGACACACGCATACTACTCAAAACCACCTAATGACAGTGACAACCTCAATCATAGGCCAATGATACCCTCAAGAGGCCATGTGTGATTGGTTGATGCAACCTTCATGGTATTAGATGTCTAGAAGACTCTTTTAGGACCTAAGATTCAAGTTTCATCCCTTGACCATATCCAAGAACCCAAGGGCACAAGACCAATACAGAGTGCCAAGGATATCCCCAGAAGGCATGCGTGGTGCTTCGAGCAATTGTTCATGGCTTTGTATGCCTCAATTCCTCAATGTTAAATTTAATTACCAAGGCATGATATTTCTCCTTAGATAATTTCCAAGGCATTGAGAAACATTCATACTTCTCTAAACCACATAATGATAGAAACATCCTCAAAAATTGGTCAATGATATCTTTAGGAGGCCATGTGTGGTTGGTCAAGGAAACCTTATTTTTCTTGGATGGCTAGAAGATTCCTTTCAGGATTAAGGTTTAGCTTTCTTGAACCCTATCCATGTCCAAGGCCCCAAGGCCTCAAGACCCATACATAGTGCCGTACATACCCCCTAGAAGTCATGTGTGGTGCTTCGAGGTATCGTACATGGCTCTGGATGACTAAATAGTTTCTTAATGGGTTAAGGCATGCTCTTCTTCCCTATAACATTTCCAAATCATCATGCCACATACATACTACTAAAATACATCTAATGGCGCCGACATCCTCAATCATAGGCCAATGATAATCGAAGGAGGCCATGTGCGGTTATTCGAGGAAACACTATTGGCCTTCGATGGTTGGAAGATTCCTTTACGACCTAAGGTTTAGGTCTCTTCCCCTAACCATGTCTAATGCCCCAAGTCCCCATGAGCCATAGATATTGCAATGGATCCTCCCTATTAGACATGCATGGTGATTTGAGGAATTATTCATGGTTTTGGGTGCATCAACCATTTCTTTAGGGTCTAAAATATAGTGTTCTTCCCTGGAACATTTACATGTTCTTGAGACACATACATATTGCTCAAAAACACCTAATGGCACTACCATCCTTAATCACAGGACAATGATACCCTTAAATGGCCATGTGTGGTTGTTCAAGGAATCCTTCTTTCCCTTTTATATTGGATAGGAGATTCCTTTAGGGCCTAAGGCTAAAGTCACCTTGCCTAACCATATCCAAAGACCCAAGGCCCCAATACTTGTACACAGTGCCATTGATAATCACACAAAGTCATTTGTTTTACTTTGAGTAATTTTACATGTATTTGGATGCCCAAATTGGTTATTTGGTGTCTAAGGCATGGTATTCCTCCCTCAATCATTTCCAAGGCCCTAAAACACATACATACTACTAAAAACCATGTAATTTCATTGACATCCTCAATCATAGGGAATTGATACACTCAGGAGGCCATCTGCGATTGTTCAAAGTATCCTTCTTGACCCTACATGGATAGAAGATTCCTTTAGGTCCTATATTTCATGTCTCCTCCCCAAACTCTATCCAAGGGACTAAGGCCTCAATAACCATACATTGTGCCAAGGATATCCTCATGAATTCATTCATAGTGATTTGAGGTATTATTCATGGCTTTGGATGCCTCAACATTTTCTTTAGTTCCTAAGGAATGCTCTTATTCTTTGGATTAATTTGAAGGCCCTAAGACACATGCATATTGTTTAGAACCATATAATGGCACATATATCCAATCATATCCCATTGATACCCTCAAAATACTATGCGTGGTTGTTTGAGACAAATTTTTTAGACTTGAATGGTTAGAATATTCCATAAGGGCCTAAGGTTCATGTTTCCTCCCTTGACCATGTTGACGGCCACACATCCCATACATAGTGACAAGGATATGCTCAAGGAGTCATGTGTGGTGCTTGAAGGAATTATTCATGGTTTGGATACCTCAACGATTTCTTTAGGGCCTAAGGAAAGGTGTTATTCCCTAAACCATTTACAAGGCCTTGAGACACATACATATTGATCAAAACCACCTAGTGGAACCAACATCCCTAATTGATATCCACAAACATAAAGGATAACCTTGAGAGGTCAAGTGTGATTCTCTGAGGAAGTATTCATGGCCCATGATTCTTAGAATCTTCTCTTGCAACCTAAGGCTCAATTTTTATACCTTAACCTTGTCCAAATTCCTTACATTCACACTTAGTGCTTAAAAAATCCTAATGGTGCACATTTCCCCAAAGTATAACCTAGGGAGGTCATGCGGTAATAATTTTACCTACCATAAAAAAACTACTTAATGCCCTATCCATTGTCACAGGAACGAGTGTGCATTCCTATTGTTATGTAAAAAAAACCAACGTTATTTATTATGAACCAAAGTTGACATGTATTCTACACAAACATTTCTCAGGAAAAGTTTGTGGTTCCAATACAATTTCTTTTTTTTTGGATTGGCTCTTCAAGTCTTTTGGATTTCTGGTTGCATTTGATCCTTCTGAAGATGGTCAATAGATTTGATCAATCAAAAAAGTTTGATGGGAAGGAGCACCCCCTCAAAATTTTTATGAAGTAAGAGAAAGGAAAAGTTGTGCATGCCAAAACATAGCCATCCATCAATGGGACCTCAATTCCTTGCACAATGGATGCCTCAATGGTCTCCACTTTGTTGCCACAATTGAAGCATATGCATCCAATTGAGGTTATTAGTATTCCAACATCAAGTCAATATCCAGTCAATATTCAATAAACAAATGATGTTATAAATAAAGAATACGTGGAAATTTTGCAAGATTCTAAGTATACACAGGGAGATACTAGAGATATGATTTTTGTTTAGTATTCTAATGAAGATGTTCCCATGGTGCAAGCTCTAGATGAACAACTAGATGTCCATCATATCGACCACCAACATTTCCATTACTCTCCCAATCTTAACCATGAAGTGAAACAATCTATTGGGGATTTTTTTCAATGACATGGCCATGGGTCCTAGACTCAAGACTTTCATTCCTAAACTCATCTATCTAGTGCATGAGTGGATGAAAGTGTTCTAGTGACCCTTGAAGCTAAGTTACCTAAACAAAATACTAATTGGTAGTGTAACATAATTATTAAAGACTTTTTTAAATCAAAAGCAATGCATCCAAATTTTATTTATTTATGGCCTTGTTAAAATCACACATTCAACTGTTAGGAAAATTCTTGGCATAATGATAGTTAAAAGTTCCTGGATACCACTAATCTTGTTGTCATAAATATTTAGGATGATTTTAATCCAATTGGAAAGAATATGCATTCAAAATATTTTCATGTAGCCTATCGTGTATTTTCAAAATTGATTGTAAATAAGGCCACAAGGCAATATGCTTTCCTCACACACAAATCTTAAGTTTTTAAAGTAAGTGTCAAGACCTTCAAAATCATTCTATTAGAAGATAAATCCTCAAAAACCCTATTTGAACATATTATTGGACCTTTGTTTATTGGCTTCCTCATTCTAATATGAAGTTAATTAAAAGTTGTAAAGGTATTAGTCCCAAAATTTTTGGCATGAACATACTAGGAATTCATTCAATCAAAATCGTGTTCTAAATTTTAGAAGAGGTTCAAGTGACCGTGAACCCCACATTAAACACTTTCATGATATGTCACAAACAAAACTCTATGAGAGATTCGAGAATGAGCACAAGGAGTGTAACCTAAGACAAATATCTTTTGATAAATGCAAAACCTCAGCCGTTACAACTTAGAAGTAACTGTAAGCAAATAACTAACTACAATTAGCCTCAGCCGTTACAACTTAGAAGTAACTGTGGTGTGTTCTCGCTGGTGTCGCCCTCACCCTCTCTTGGTTCGCCACAGAACTCTGAGCTATGGTTCGATCTGAACCTCTGCACTCAGTCAGTGTGACTCTTCACAACTCTCTCAGCTCTGCACTCTGCTCTGCTTTCTCTAGTCTGCCCCCTTCGTCCCTTGGATCTGAAGGTCGTTCTTCCTCTTCTACTACTTCGTGTGTTGTTTCCAAGATTATTACAATCCCGAGACACACGTTCCCTTCCGTCCACCGATCCTACCCAAATCCCATGAACCTACACTGTCAGCTTCTAACCGTGTTGTACAGCTTCTGTCCATGACGTCCTCTGTCATGTCCTTCACCAACTTGAAATAATTGTAATAACTTCCTCAGCAACCCCGAACAACTACTAAGTACAGTTCATTGACTTTCTGTCCTTCCAACCCCTGCTATGGCAATCAGTCACATCTCGATTGTCCTATCGGTTCACTCTTTTCCCCAACACACTTGGCTTCACTAAACCCTACCGTGTCGTAGTTCGACCAATAGTCGACTACCCGACCTCTTACATCGCCCTTCACCTGGCGATCGTCGACTTCGACATCTGTTGTTTCCTTCATTCGGATGCACCCCAACTGCTTTTGCTCGACTTGTTGACTTCAACAAGTCAACCTGCTCTCCGTACCTAGTGGTCATCGGCACTCTCGCTAGTCGGATACCTACGGTCGATCAACTTCGACTGATCCGCCTAGGTCCCGATGCTCCTGCATCAAACCAACTACAAATATCGGTTGGGTTTCCAAGGGTTACTCACAGGTTCATGTTTTGGACTACAATGAGATATTCGCTCCAGGTAGCAAGAATGGATTCTGTCAGACTTGTGTTAGTAACTGCAGCTTTGAAACAATGGGAGCTACATCAGAGGAGCAGATCCAGATATAGATCCAACACCTACATTACTATCCTACAAAGGAGCAGATTGGAGACATTTTTACAAAGTCTTTCACTCAAAAGAGATTTTATTACCTCAGATCTCTACTTGGTGTGAAGGTTGTTTTGAGTTTCCTGTTGTTCATTTTTTTTGGGGGGGGGTTCCCATTAGGTTTTCCCCATTTCCTTAGCCTTCATGAATAATTATTTTTTATTATTGATTGTATGGGTGACGTTTTGGTATTAGTTACAAGGGCCCAGGTTGTCTAAGTTTGGATTTAAGGGGGGAGTGTTAGGATAATTAATAATCCAACCTTTTTCCACCTTAGTACTTTTTTATTTTTTCCTAGTATTGGATGATGTTTTTGACCCCCTAGTGGTGTGCATATGTCATCTAGGACTCATTAGCCACTTGGTGCACCCTCCATGCATGAATTTAGGCCATGCAGGGTCAGTTTCCCTAGATTTTAGGATCTAACTCAATGATCTGGTTCAGTACAACCTGAGTTCATGACTATATGTGGGGGGGTTTGATCTTCAATTTCCATTGAGTGTCAACTAATGTTCCCTCTCTAGCCCTATTTTTCCTAAGAAAATCACTGATGTACCCTTCATGATTAGTTAACTGGTAGTAGCTTCAATGAACTGACATTCAGTTGAGTTCGTAACTATCAAAGAGTACTATAAGCGGGGATAATCCCTATGCTAGAATGCGATGGATTCAAATTCCTTCTGGGTAATCAAATTTTCTCTATTGTACTATGTTCTTTTACTATACATATTAATGGAATATTACACTAGTTTTGATGTAGATTTTGAGTTTCTTTGCATATTTGATTTTACTGCTCAATTCTTGTTAGAGTTCACTGTAATTCTTCTACCTTTCTAATTCTATCACTATGAGGTATTCCCAAGCTCAATGATCTATTGTGTTCCAAAATATCATAGATGAGGTCCCAGGTTTAAATCCCCCAAGCTATGCAGGAGGGGGGGTGTTGGAGTATTGGTAAAACTGCATGGTATAACCGTTGGCACCTCTTGAAATATAAAAATGTGGACTAACTACCACTCATGGTAATATGACCTTGTACTTGGTTTCAAATGTTCATCAACATCTGCAGGTTTTGGTGTAACGGAAAGCCTTACATTGAGCATGCGTGTTTTCAAAGGTAATTTAATGTGTAATAACCAATTAAATATTGTTCTTTAATCCATGTGATCAAGAAACAAATTCTACCTCACAATCCCCTACCCCAAAAAATCTATCACCAACAAAAATTTATTAAAAGAACATCCCTTTGTGTCCCTTTTTCAACGCCATATGATCCCCTACCCATATCTTATCGATATTTTTAGCTGACAAGCTTCAACCATTCACTAGTTAAACCCCATCTTTGATTAAAGAATCAGCTAATTTCATCTACAAAATTCAAGATTTTCACCTTAATGAAGAGGACCTTTTGGTAAGTTTTGGCATTGTTTCCCTCTTCAACAAAACACTTGTTCCTAAATCCCTATATAATTTCCAATCTTGTTGATGATGAAACTTTACATATTATTCAAATTTGCCTCACTTGCACCTTCTTTTGTTTCAAAGATAATTTTTATGAACAAATAGAAGGCACAACCATGGGATTATGCTTATCCCTTGTTGTTGCCAATATTTTTATGGAACAATTTGAAATGCATTCCCTTAATACCTTGTCCCTAAATCCAAAATGTTGGTTTTGTTTTGTTGATGACACCTTCATTTTATGGCCTCCTGGCCACTCATGTCTTCATAGTTTTCTCAATCACCATGAAATCCAATAAGAAAATTCTATTCCTTTTACTTGGGTGTCTTGGCCACTCACTAACTTGATGGATCCTTATCTCATCAAGTTTATCATGAAAAGACACACACTAATAGATACCTTCACGCCCAATCTCACCACCTCCCTACCGAAAAATATGTTGTTCTCAAAACATTGATAACTAGAGTAGTGCACATATTTGACCTCCTTAATCTTGAAAAATAAAAATACCACCTCACTAAATCACTTTGAGCCAACAACTATCCACTTAATGAAATCAATAAATCCTTTCTTGTTGTTATTCACTTTAATCCCAAACATCCCCCTACCAATTCTCTACCCCAAGGCTTAATTTATCTCCCTTATATCTCAGGTGTCACTGATTCCTTATTAGTACTTTTAATTGAAACAATTATTAAAACTATTTTAAAACCCCATAAGACAATTAAGCAATTACTCTGAAGTGTCAAAGACAAATCAAGTCATTTTCTCTCTCAAGGTGTCTACCATATTCCCTGATCTTATGGGAAATCCAATATTAGACTAATTTGTAGGACCATTCAAGCCCTCCTCAAAAAACAAATTGTAGATACTAATCATAATCATCTCAACAAATTTGTCATAGCCGAGCACCTCCTTCATTCCAAGCACCTTGTCTATTTTGATCTAGCAAAAATTCTAGAGACCACTTCTCATTACTTCTCATGCCTTATAACAGATGAATTGTAAATTTAAACGAACCCCAATAATTTTAACCATAAGAGTGTTATAAATTGATCCACTCTTGAAAATCCTTAATCCATCACTGCCACCAATAATCTTCATTTTCCATGTCTCATTAACACTTTGTCCTTCCCTTATTTATCCTTATTTCCATTTCCGTCTCTTTACTATCCCTTATTCCATATTATTCTTTACCCTTTTTGCTCCTCTACCACTTATCCATATTTTTTATGTAGCAAAGAATCCTTTGGTTCTCTACCTTATTATAATAGACTACAATAAAAATGGATAACACTTTCATGATTTAAGAGACTTACAACTCCAGAGTTTAAAATATTGACATTAGAAACTCAAAAATTTATTTCAAAAACTACACCTTAATAGAGTTACGAGGTAGCTTGATATATCCTTACTTGAATCTAGTAATGTATATATAACATTTCTTTTTAATTTAAAATATAACATTAAAGTATATATAAACATTATATTTGACTTAAATTTTAAAAAATCTACCTTTAAAAAACGTCTATTTACATTTTAAACATTTCTTTTATAAATAAAAAATAATATCTTATAAAATTTATTTATCTTTTAATTATAATTATACCAGCATAGATCTATCTTAAACCCAGATCTATTAAGCATCGAGAGGAATTCAATTTCATGAGGTGTAAATTTTTTTGTTTTATCTTAAATTTTTTACACATTAAGAAAAAAATTACCCCTCAAGAAAATGGATCCCTCTCTTTTAATTTTTAATTACTTTTTTTATTTTTGATAAGTTATGAGCGAACATGAAATTTTTATTTACTTTTGATTTTTATAAGGTATGAGCTGACATGAGAATGTAACGTAACAAACATCACACACGTTACAACATCTCCCCCATACTAGGTTGTAAGCACCTAGTTACTCTCCATACAATAATTATTTCTCAAAATTAAAAGTTTAAACATGTTTATAAAAATCATATAAAAACTAATATAAAAAAAAAAAACTTTACACCTTTCTTTCATATATACTTAAACTATATACCTATTATTTTATACATAAACCTTATTCCTATTATTTCCCAAATAAAATTTTTATAAATAAAATAATATCTTATAAAATTTATTTATTTTTTAATTATAATTATTTTCCAAAAGTTAAAGTTTAAACATATTTATAAAAATCATATAAACACAACAACAACAACAAAAATCTTTGCACCTTTCTTTCCTATATACTTATATACCTAAACTATATACCTATTATTTTATACCTAAACCTTATCCCTATTTTTCCCATAATGTGGTGAAAAGTAATGTATTGTCAATCATCCTCTTCCCAAATTACATTCTCTTCACTAGTATGATGCACTCTCTCGATAATTCCATCCCATCACATCTAATTCAAGTACCATCTAAATAGTGTTGTTTTTCCTAATACGTTTATCTATATTTCTTTAAGATAATTTTATAAATGAAGTTTTTTTAATGTAATATATAGTATATATTATAGTAGTATAATTGAGAAGTATAGTGTTTATATATATTATTTTTAATTAATATTAACAAATATATCATAAATGTATGTAGATATCTATATAATAAAATCAAATATAAATTTAAGAAACAAAAATATAAAATCTCTACTACGTGGAATATGAGAGTGTGAGACATATCACAATTAATTGTTAATAATTATTTTAATAAAAAAATATGAAATTGAATAGTATTTCTATTTTATAATGTTTAAATTATTAAAATTTGTTTTTCTAAAATAGTTTTCAAAATGTAATTGTCTAGTAATAAAAAAATTGTATCCATATTACACTTACATAAAATATTTCACAAATTATAATACATGAAATATCAATACAGCCAAATTATACTACTATGATATATATATATAATAAAAATTTACTAAAACCAAATTCACCTAAAAAGTCATAACTTTATTTCTCATACGCTAGAAGATAAGTGAAGTATTTGAATTGGCACATACATTCTCTTCACGTTTATAGATGCATTCTCTCGATAATTCCATTCCACCACATTTGTTGCAAGTACCATATAAACATTCTTTGTATAATATGTCTCCCCTTTCATGAGAGGAAATATTGATTGGATGAAGTATCTCAATATAATTGTTGCGGCAATCCACACAAGCATTACCACACATGGTTAGCATGAAAAAAAATGATGTTTATATTCAAATTTTGATAATAGTATTCAAACTCCGTAGTGTTATATGTGATGTTGCTTCTAACCTACCAAACCTTTTATATCTTGAAATATCTATAGCCAAGCCTTAACGCTTTGTGTGTAGTTTTAAACATCTTAAAGTGTAATCTCTCATGTGAGGTTCAAGATCCCTAAAATACATTTCAATATATCATTGGTGTTGGAAGAAGACTCGATGTTACCATGCTAAAGTATTTTACTAATCCCTTCACTACATCAACTATCTTTATCTGTCTAAACGGCAACCTACAACTAAATGCCCATAGTTTATACATTTCACCTATAATTACGACCTTTATACATGTCTCTTTTCATATAATTATTTCCGAGCTTTTTATGAAGTTTATGTGTACCTAAGAAATTGAATTTGTCTTGTGCTTCTACTTACAACGGATATAATAAATACATGGTAAGCCACATTACGACCTCATGAATGAGAATTTTTAACAATGAATTTGAATGCATCAACCAGATATTTCAATTTACGATTACTTGATTAGGTATTCTCATTTATATATCTTCACTATTTTTATGTCTAATTTTCTTCTCGTATAATTTAGAATGATAAAAATACTTCTCATTTACTATTATTAGACATAGCTTCAAAAACTATTCGAATAGTAATTCATGAAGAATGGTGATTGCCAATGCATTTAGATATCTTACCTTCCATGGAAGACAATGCACTATTTCCTTGTCTATATTTAGGAGTATTCTTTCATCCATTTGTAATTTTCAGTATTTTTTTAGCAACTTCATTCATGTTCACATTTATTAGAGGGATAGAAACTTTCATGATTGTTGAAAAACCTTCACATGATTTTTGAAAAAACTTCACATGATTGTTGAAAAATGTTACATGAATATTGGACTAATTTGGGAGCTCTGCAAGTTAGGGTTTGAAAGCCATTTCGATAACTCAGTTCCAGGTGGCTGGGGCTCCTTCCCTATCCTCCCTTGAGAGACGATAGGTATAGGTTGATTTCCTAATTGCATTAGCTAGAGGAGTGGTGGAGGCTCATGGTTGCTCTCTCTGGCACGATGGTATGGCCCGGAGGCAGCGGTCGGTGGCTCGATGGAGGATGTGACTCATTCTTACATGCGGAGGCTCCCTTGTTCTTGCTACTTCATGTTGGTGGCAGCGACAACTCGACTCAATGGAAGACTTCATTAGAGCTGTGGTGGGCATGATGACGATGTACACGCCTCAATGGTTTGCAATGGACCTCCTTAGTGATACTTGCAACAATATGCCCCGTTGTAGCTCTAAGTGGTGTCTCTCATGGCATTCATTCCCTTCTGTCCACAAATCCCTTCGGGGTGTAGAGATTCCCCTGATGTGGCTCTCCCCCATTTGGTGTTCATGGATGGGGAGTAATGGTTCAATCTTTCAGCAGTGGATGGGAACAAATCTAAGCTTGTTGTGTTGGCTGAGGGAACTCCATCATCTGATATGTTTTGGAATTTTCCAAGGAATGTGATCATCACTAAGAGAAATTTTCCACCACTGAATAATTTTGACATCTTCACATCAATTGGTAAATGAAATCGAGGTCCCAAGGCCCTAGATAATACTTGTTTGGATTAAGGGGCATGGATGAGCCCTTAAACCACCACACATGACCCTATGTGCCTTACCTAGTTTACATATAAAACCTACTAAGATTCCCTTGATAGGAATTTACCATAATATACAAATATTTGGACCTTAACATTAAAATTTTAAAGCAATGGCCCGACCTCCTTCATTTTGAAAAACAAAAATTCTACCTCACTAAATCCCTTTGATCCAACAACTATCCTCTTAACCAAATCAGTAAATCCTTTCATGTTATTCTTCACTTTAAGCCCAAACATCTCCCTACTCATTCTGTACCCTAAGACTTAATTTCTCTCCCTTATATCTCAGGTGTTATTGTCTGCTTAACTAAACTTTCAATCAAAATGATTATTAAAACTATTTTCAAACACCATAATAGGATTAAGCAATTATTTCAAGCTGAGCACTCCTTCATTTCATTTCCAAACACCTCGCCTATTTTGATCGAGAGAAAATTCGAGAGACTATTTCTCATTACGCATTAGAAATTAAAAGGAGCCTTAATCATTTTAACCGTGAAAACATTTATAAGTAAAGTTACTCTAATTATTTATCAAAATTAAAAGTTTAAATATGTTTATAAAAGTCATATAGTCACACCCAAAAACAAATTGCACATTTTTTCATATATACTTACATACCTATTATTTTATAGGTAAACCTTATCCTTATTATTTTACTTTTACAAATTTAAGTAACATTTTTATTGATAAAAAGAATAAAATGTTTTTTAATAATCATCTAATAAAATTTATAGACTATTTCTAATATAAATTAATCTTAATTCAAAATTTATCAAAAATCTGAAAGTAAAAACTTTATTTCAATGTAAATATATATATATATATATATATATATTATTTAATTTAAATTTATAACTCTCTTAAACAAAATAAATACTATTATTATATTGAGTTCAAAATCGAACATGTTTTAATGATGCATTCAAAAAATGGTATAAAGTATATGTTTTAATTATTAATAAAATAGAATTGTCTTTGCCATTCAATTATCAATAAATATTTTTATGCATTTTAAGTATTTAGGGTTAATATTAATATGTAAATATTTATTATGTTTAAATTCTTATCTAAATCATAATTTTAACATAATAAAGAATATCTAAAAGTTTTTTTAGTTTTAATTAATTGGAATATATTTTTTTGTCTTGATGTTTGAAATTTAGATTAGAGTTCATACTATAAACTTTTTATATACTTAATATTTTATTATTTTATTAAAGTGTCATATGTCTAACTCCACTTTTATTTTTTAAGTAGGTTATGGTAAACATTGTAAAGCTTTATGTACCTAATATTTTATTATTTTAATGAAATACCACATGTAAACTCTGATCCCATATAATAAAATGTAGAAAAACTTTTTTTACACAACTAGCACAACCACTTAACTTGTGGCCACTTGTGGCCGGTGAACTACGTTACAAGTTAAGTGCCATGAAGAAGTTATCTCTTACTTGTTCTCCATGTTTAGTTGTAATCACCTATTTTTCTCCATGTCTCACCTACCTGCTACTTGTTATCTTCTTTAGTTAAATGGGTTGTCTATTTGTTATCCATGCATGAGCTATAAGTTCTCCATGCATCAACTACGAGTTATTTTTTATATTTCTTTTTTTATAATTGTTTATTTTGAATTTTGAAGGATGACCATTAAATCAATCTTGATAGTACACTTGCATCATCATCCTTTAATCTAAAAAAAACATAGATGATAGTCCACCCGAAATTCTAAGATATAAACACTTATAATTGTAATTGCATTATTTACTTAAAAAAATAAAACATTAAAATAATTAAAAATCAATTAAAAAAACTAATTAAAATAATCCAATAAACAATTAACTTATTAAAATCAATTTGAAAATAAAGTAATATATATTCAAAATAAAAATATATATATATATATATAAATAGATATTGAAAAATATTTCTTCCAATATTTCATAAATAACTAGTTAAATTGTAAGTATAAGGTTTTGGGTCAAATCTTCTATGTGATCATGCATAAAAATATAAGAGTTTCACTTGATGTTCCTAAGAGGGTGAGGTTCCTCTCAATGACCCTTGTGAATTTTCCTTGCTGATGTAACAACTCCTCTCCTAAATTGTAAACCCATTGAAAAATATATCTTAATATAATTAAAAATAAATAAATAATAAATAATAAAAAGATAAAGTCTGAGGTAAAAGACTTTACAGTCGTATTGCCGCATATTGCCGCATATATGGTTATGGGCCGGAGCCAATGTTGTGATCCTGCTGCTCGCTGCAATCAACTGCGATAACCATATGCATATTCTCATTAGCAGCAGTAGGATTACCAGCGATGTCAACAGATATTACGGCTTCGCTTCGATTTTCATGGCCGTCTGTGGTATTTACTACCTGTACTCGAGTATTACAGAGAGGGCACGTCCTCTTCCGAATCAACCACTCATCGATGCAGTCTTTGTGAAAATAGTGGACGCACTGCGGAAGCAATCGCAGGTCGTCGTTTGCTACAAACCTGCACAAACAAATGCAACAGTGCTCTTCATTTTCTCTTTCTTCCTGTTTCTGTGTATACTTGAAAGATCTCAACCTCCCTAACTCTGCAGAGGAGAGACCGCGTGATCTGTAGTTTGTGATAAGGCGTCTCACCAAGAATACCCACGATCGAAAAGAATATCGAACCAAACGACGATTCTCTTCAAGAAACATCAACAACACGAAGCCGAGAGTTATAAATGCAGGTAGTAGCACTAATGCGAATTTAAATACAGATTCCAGTATTCCAATAAACTGCCACAGATCCATTGTTATTAAAAATTACGATTGCGCTTTCACCTCTTGTGGTTTGTCCATGGAAACTTTTGTCAACTATCATCTCAATCTCAATCTTGCCCTAATTTATATACACACTAGACGCCCAAGGTTCTACACCGACATGTTCTTTGTTTTAAAGGAATTAATATAGGGTTCCGTTAGCAGAAAAGTTAACCATTTGTTTTAGATGATTGACTTGTGGCTTTGAACACCCATAAATCACAAGTTAAAGATGATTGACTGGTGGCTTTGATCACGATAAATCACAAGTTAAGTGTCAATAACTTCTCTATGCGTAATGTTAAGTTGCACGAAAGCCCATTATCTATGCAAAACTATGAGATGTCCATGCATAGCTACCATTATTTTTTATATAAATTCTTTATTTCAAATTTGAAATAACTGCCATAAAATCAATCTGGATGGTACACTTGTCTCATCCTCGTGCAATCTAGGAAAATCATAGGTGTTATTCCACACCAAATTCTAAGATATAAACACCTAGTTCTGAAGTTATTATGAAATGAAAATAAAATACTTATTGGCATACATAATGCTATGGATACCTTCAAGAATTCATATTTGGTACCTTGAGGCATTGTTCATGGATTCATATGCCTCGATAGTTTTTTTAATTCCTAAGGCATGTTTTTCTTCTCTAGTTAATTTCCAAGGGATTGAGACATAGACATACTAGTCAAAGCCACCTAACAACATTGATATCCACAATAATAAGTCAATGATACCCTTAGAAGGCCATATGTGGTTGTTCTAAGCAACCTTCTTGGCCCGGGATGACTAGAATATTACTTTATGGCCTAAGGTTCAAGTCTCCTCCCTTGAGAATGTATAAGGCCACAATGTCAAAAAACCCATAAATAGTTCCACATATACCCTTAAGAAGTAACGTGCTTCAAGCAATTGTTCATGGCTTTTAATCCCTCAACAATCTCTTTAGGGAATAAGGCATGGTCATCTTCCCTAAAACATTTACAAGGCCCAAGACACAAACATACTTCTCAAAACCACCTAATTGCACGACATCCTTAATTATATGCCAATAAGTCTCATAGGAGGTCATGTGTGGTTGTTTGAGGAAAGCTTCTTGGCCTCATATGGATAGAATATTCCTTAGGGCATAAGTTTCAAATTCACTTACTAATCTTAGACCCCAAGTCCCCAAGAAACATAGATAATGCTAGTTAGTCATGTGTGGAGCTTCAAGTAATTGTTCATGGCTTTGGAGGTCTCAATTATTTATTTAGGGCCTAAGGCATGGTATTCTTACCGTTAACAATTCCAAGGCAATGAGACACACGCATACTACTCAAAACCACCTAATGACAGTGACAACCTCAATCATAGGCCAATGATACCCTCAAGAGGCCATGTGTGATTGGTTGATGCAACCTTCATGGTATTAGATGTCTAGAAGACTCTTTTAGGACCTAAGATTCAAGTTTCATCCCTTGACCATATCCAAGAACCCAAGGGCACAAGACCAATACAGAGTGCCAAGGATATCCCCAGAAGGCATGCGTGGTGCTTCGAGCAATTGTTCATGGCTTTGTATGCCTCAATTCCTCAATGTTAAATTTAATTACCAAGGCATGATATTTCTCCTTAGATAATTTCCAAGGCATTGAGAAACATTCATACTTCTCTAAACCACATAATGATAGAAACATCCTCAAAAATTGGTCAATGATACCTTTAGGAGGCCATGTGTGGTTGGTCAAGGAAACCCTATTTTTTTTGGATGGCTAGAAGATTCCTTTCAGGATTAAGGTTTAGGTTTCTTTCCCTATCCATGTCCAAGGCCCCAAGGCCTCAAGACCCATACATAGTGCCATACATACCCCCTAGAAATCGTGTGTGGTGCTTGGAGGCATCGTACATGGCTCTGGATGACTAAATAGTTTCTTAAGGGGTTAAGGCATGCTCTTCTTCCCTATAACATTTCCAAATCATTGCGCCACATACATACTACTCAAATCCATCTAATGGCACTGACATCCTCAATCATAGGCCAATGATAATCTATGGAGGCCATGTGTGGTTATTCGAGGAAACAATATTGGCCTTCGATGGTTGAAAGATTCCTTTACGACCTAAGGTTTAGGTCTCTTCCCCTAACCATGTCTAATGCCCCAAGTCCCCATGAGCCATAGATATTGCAATGGATCCTCCCTATTAGACATGCATGGTGATTTGAGGAATTATTCATGGTTTTGGGTGCATCAACCATTTCTTTAGGGTCTAATATATAGTGTTCTTCCCTGGAACATTTACATGTTCTTGAGACACATACATATTGCTCAAAAACACCTAATGGCACTACCATCCTTAATCACAGGACAATGATACCCTTAAATGGCCATGTGTGGTTGTTCAAGGAATCCTTCTTTCCCTTTTATATTGGATAGAAGATTCCTTTAGGGCCTAAGGCTAAAGTCACCTTGCCTAACCATATCCAAAAACCCAAGGCCCCCATACTTGTACATAGTGCCATGGATAATCACACAAAGTCATGTGTTTTACTTTGAGTAATTTTACATGTATTTGGATGCCCAAATTGTTTATTTGGTGTCTAAGGCATGGTATTCCTCCCTCAATCATTTCGAAGGCCTTAAAACACATACATACTACTAAAAACCATGTAATTTCATTGACATCCTTAATCATAGGGAATTGATACACTCAGGAGGCCATCTGCGATTGTTCAAAGTATCCTTCTTGGCCCTACATGGATAGAAGATTCCTTTAGGTCCTATATTTCATGTCTCCTCCCCAAACTCTATCCAAGGGACTAAGGCCTCAAGAACCATACATTGTGCCAAGGATATCCTCATGAATTCATTCATAGTGATTTGAGGTATTATTCATGGCTTTGGATGCCTCAACATTTTCTTTAGTTCCTAAGGAATGCTCTTATTCTTTGGATTAATTTGAAGGCCCTAAGACACATGCATATTGTTTAGAACCATATAATGGCACATATATCCAATCATAGCCCATTGAGACCCTCAGAATATTATGCGTGGTTGTTTGAGACAAAAATTTTAGACTTGAATGGTTAGAATATTCCATAAGGGCCTAAGGTTCATGTTTCCTCCCTTGACCATGTTGACGGCCACACATCCCATACATAGTGACAAGGATATGCTCAAGGAGTCATGTGTGGTGCTTGAAGGAATTATTCATGGTCTGGATACCTCAATGATTTCTTTAGGGCCTAAGGAAAGGTGTTGTTCCCTAAACCATTTACAAGGCCTTGAGACACATACATATTGATCAAAACCACCTAGTGGAACCAACATCCCTAATCGATATCCACAAACATAAAGGATAACCTTGAGAGGTCAAGTGTGATTCTCTGAGGAAGTATTCATGGCCCATGATTCTTAGAATCTTCTCTTGCAACCTAAGGCTCAAGTTTTATACCTTAACCTTGTCCAAAGTCCTTACATTCACACTTAGTGCTTAAAAAATCCTACTGGCGCACATTTCCCCAAAGTATAACCTAGGGAGGTCATGCGGTAATAATTTTACCTACCATAAAAAAACTACTTAATGCCCTATCCATTGTCACAGGAATGAGTGCACATTCCTATTGTTATATAAAAAAAACCAACGTTATTTATTATGAACCAAAGTTGACGTGTATTCTACACAAACATTTCTTAGGAAAAATTTGTGGTTCCAATACAATTTCTTTTTTTTTGGATTGGCTCTTCAAGTCTTTTGGATTTCTTGTTGCATTTGATCCTTCTGAAGATGGTCAATAGATTTAATCAATCAAAAAAGTCTGATGGGAAGGAGCACCCCCTCAAAAATTTTATGAAGTAGGAGAAAGAAAAAGTTGGGCATGCCAAAACATAGGCATCCATCAATGGGACCTCAATTCCTTGCACAATGGATGCCTCAATGGTCTCCACTTTGTTGCCACAATTGAAGCATATGCATCCAATTGAGGTTATTGGTATTCCAACATCAAGTCAATATCCAGTCAATATTCGATAAACAAATGATGTTATAAATAAAGAATACATGGAAATTTTGCAAGATTCTAAGTATACACAGGGAGATACTAGAGATATGATTTTTGTTTAGTATTCTAATGAAGATGTTCCCATGGTGCAAGCTCTAGATGAACAACTAGATGTCCATCATATTGACCACCAACATGTCCATTACTCTCCCAATCTTAACCATGAAGTGAAACAATCTATTGGGGATTTTTTTCAATGACATGGCAATGGGTCCTAGACTCGGGACTTTCATTCCTAAACTCATCTATCTAGTGCATGAGTGGATGAAAGTGTTCTAGTGACCCTTGAAGCTAAGTTACCTAAACAAAATACTAATTGGTAGTGTAACATAATTATTAAAGACTTTTTTTAATCAAAAGTGATGCATCCAAATGTTATTTATTTATGGCCTTGTTAAAATCACACATTCAACTGTTAGGAAAATTCTTGGCATAATGATAGTTAAAAGTTCCTGGATACCACTAATCTTGTTGTCATAAATATTTAGGATGATTTTAATCCAATTGGAAAGAATATGCATTCAAAATATTTTCATGTAGCCTATCGTGTATTTTCAAAATTGATTGTAAATAAGACCACAAGGCGATATCCTTTCCTCACATACAAATCTTAAGTTTTTAAAGTAAGTGTTAAGACCCTTCAAAATCATTCTATTAGAAGATAAATCCTCAACAACCCTATTTGAACATATTATTGGACCTTTGTTTATCGACTTCCTCATTCTGATATGAAGTTAATTGAAGTTGTAAAGGAATTAGTCCAAAATTTTTGGCATGAACATACTAGGAATTCATTCAATCAAAATCGTGTTCTAAATTTTAGAAGAGTTTCAAGTGACCGTGAATCCCACATTAAACACTTTCATGATATGTCACAAACAAAACTCTATGAGAGATTCAAGAATGAGCACAAGGAGTGTAACCTAAGACAAATATCTTTTGATAAATGCAAAACCTTGGTATGCTAAAATATGCAAAGATCGTAACACATGTTGTTGTAGATATCACATAGATTTTGGTTATTATTATGATACATATATACACATTCGCCATGTTTTGCATACTAACCATGTGTAGGAATGATCAACCATTCCACCGCTAATATCATCAAGAGACTTTATTGATATCATTATGTGTCCAAGGCTAGATGGGAAAATTTTTATCCAAAATCTTGCTTACATGGTACATGCTTCAAGCAGGGTAATTTTTAGGGGTGAAATTTCGCCAATTGGCTATTTTGGGGGCTTTTTTTCAAAAAATAAATTCGCTATTTGGTCATTTTTGGTGTCTAATGTCGCCTATATTTACATAAAATGTGTTTTTTTTATCATAATATTCACCAAAAATTACACATTTCAGTAGTAAATTGTGTGTTTCATATTTGATATTCGCCTACCTATCTACATACATGTTTTTTTCAATCCAAAATATTCGCCTAGGATACTACACTTAAGTATAATATTAGAATCCTTAAAAAATACCGTGGCTTCAAGTGCAGTGGATATTATTGAGCCAATGCATTCATGAAAATTAGGACCATGAATCATTGGTAGAATGGTGGTTGACAAGCAAAGTTTCAAATATGTTACTTATGAACTATATGGTGGGAGAGAAAGAAAAAATATAACATTGGTGATGTCCCATGTTAGTGTTTTGTACTTAAAAAGGATTACATGTGTTTTGAAAAGGTTATATTATAATTACATATAGAAATTTTACATATGGTTTTAAAATGTTAGATTCTAATTATGCCCTAATTTGTATTCCACCAGATACGACTATGCGATTTCGTTAAGGAATTTTTGGAACAAAAAAAAGACAATGTGTTCAGCATGTCCATGTGGTGCAATGGAAAGATGATAAATTTAGAATATGCAGGCACACTTTTTCCATCAGTACTATACTATTGATTGTGTCTTTTATATGAACTACACCCTCCAACCACAAAATGAGATCCATAGTCAATATTATCATCAATCAGGTCAACATAATGGTACATATCACATATATTCATGGGATAGATAGTAGTGAAGACACATGATAATATTGAAGGAGTGTAAATATTACATAAGTGGTGAAAGGTGCCATGATCTACATTTTGTACAACATTGCTTCCATATGTTCTATAATTACTTGAAGGTGAGAAATATACAAATGGATCAGCATTGGATTCTATCAGATGGTTGTGTAGGCTAGTTAAAAAAGACCTATGTTTTTAAATGGTTGAGTTTGTTGCACAAAAAAATGTAGCTTGTCAAATATTTAATGGAATTACTTTGAGATTGGTCATGGAAAAGGTGAGATGCACAACATTATTGCATGCGTTAAAATTACACTTTATAGGGAGGATTTGAAGTCTATGAAAAACTATCATATTTGAGATGTGTATTATAAAGTCCAATGGTGCTCTATAGTAATGGCAGAGGCAACAAGAAGGTGAGAGGAATCAACAAAGAGAGGACACATGCAAATAAAGTTTTGGGAGGTGATCAATGTAGATAAATCACATGCATATCATTGCAACAAAGTACATGGAACTTGTGGATTTCATTCAGTTTGAAGCTCATGAAATACTATTTTCGAAATATGGATGCAAAAATTTGCATGCGCTTTTGGACTGTGTAATAGCGAAGAATGGTATTATTGTGAATTTAAAGATTGGGCTTATGTATGGATTCAAGTATTACTTGCAAAAGATCCACAGGTAATTGTTGAAATGGCCTAGTTAGAGGTTGGTGAATCATCTATTTCACCCAATTATGATCATATCTATGACCTTCTACAACTAGGAACATTATGGTTGGAATGACTTCAAAATATTGTGGTAAGAATCCATTATAGTTTTTGATATAACTATATTGTCAAACCTCTACACACATGTATTTGACCATCCAATGCATTTTTTTAGGACACATATATCTCCAAAGGCAATGAATGGGCCATTGATTATTTGTTTCCATGATGTATCAAGGGGAATAAATCCATCAATACGTTTGTAAATGATGATGGTTGTAATGAATTTCCAATTGCCTCAATGGTTGTTAAAAGTGAATACTTGACATTGGACAAAAACTCAAGAAATACCAACAATTATGTATTCATGGATTACAAAACAAGTACATTGGTATATGAGTTTACAAACATAGTCATTGGTACAAACATCCAACTACAAACAATGACAAGAAATAATTTGATGAAGGTACAATACTTGTTACATCATTCACAACATGAGAAATTGATGGAAAATATTAGTAACAGAGATGATTCAAATGGTCAACTTGAACGACATCAGATAATTATACAAGAGAGGTTAGTGGCCTATTTGGAAGGGAATATTATATATTTAGTTAAATAGATTGTTATGTTATTTTTTCAATGCATTTACATATGACTCAATATATTTTAGTGAAAAAGTTTAACACTATTACCCCTTCGTGTTCCTAGGTTCTTTGAAGAATGAAAATTGAAGTGGTGAAGTGCTTAACTAATCCATGTCAAAACTCCTTTTATATAGTGGACTCATCCATTCAAAATTATGCTGGTTAGTGACATTATACTTTATGGATTTCTCTATACGAATTGAACTTGCACTATATTTTCAAATATTTTTTACCTTACTGTGTGGTTATAAGAAGTGAGCATATTTGTAGTTGTCTACATGTGATATTTGAGATTTGTTAACTTCTATGTTTATTCTATAATATGCAAGAATGCAACGTAGGAACAATGTAAGGCTCTTTTCACATGCAATATGTTCAAGATACAAATGCAATATTCTTATGTTCAATCAACATATAAGCACATCATGTTTCTTCTTAGTGAGTTTACACCATATTCAAATGGTCATATTTGATGTTTTTGAAATCTTGGCATTTTAGAAGTTTTTTTTTAGATATAGTGAAATTAACCAAGAGTGCCCACATGTTGTGATGCAATTTTTAGTTCCCCCTTAAAGTAATTAGTATTGTTTTCATGTCCGCAGGGTGCATAATGGACGATGAATGGGTGTATTGTTAAGGCACTCCTTGTCTTAAGTCACCAGTTCGAAACTCCATGAGTACTAACTTACAGAATTAGTATTATTTTCATCTTTAAAATATATTGTAGTTAGAATATTAAACCATTAAAATTTAAAATTTTCAAATAGTTACAATGCCTATTTTGTTCACAAATACAATGGTGACCTTAAGATTTTCATTATATAAAATCGTTTAAAGTTGAAAGTAACTTTTTGTTGTGTTTTTCTTTGAAATAATTCATCACAGTTGTTATTTTTGTTGCTATGTATTTTCTTCTTTATTTATATATATATATATATATAATTCATTTCTTTTGAGTTTAATAACTACCCATAAATCTATTTCATGCAAACGGTTTGTATCTACACTTTTCATTATTCCTTTTTTCTTTAGTGCCTAACTACACTAAAATAAAAACATTGATTTGCATGCATATGTAGTTCATTAATTATAACATGCCTATAAAAGCATGGCTTAGATATGTATCAGTTTTCAAGTTGTCAACGATGATGATTAAAGAAACTGAGACATTAGAAGAAACAACGTAAATGGTATACAACTAGAATTATGTTTCTTGTGGGTTTGTGATCCTATCTAAAGAGATAGGAATAGTTTAATATTCAAATCTATGCTCTTGTTATTAAATAAAAACTTGTTTTATTCATTAATTTTCAAAACTAAGGGTTTTTTTTCAATAGGAGGTAGTGCACATTTAAGATTTATGGGTTCAATCTTAAAAATTCTATCGCAAGAGTGTGCAAATAGCATGGTCACATGGCCTTGTCCAAAAAACTTGGATCAACTTACATTACTAAAAAATGCTACTATGTACATTTTTTATGCCTCGGGACAAATTTTCCAAGAGTTCTTGAATGGCTTCGGGATGCAACTTGCAATTGGACATACAATAAAAAATGGGACTTGGATAAAAAAAAACCACCGAATCCATTGGATCCCTCGCAACAAATTACAGTTTGGGTATCACTCACTCGTGGATCCCAAGGCTAAAAGCTTATTTTATATGTCAATTTGCAAAACTAGGGTTTTGGTAATAGGAGGCAATGCACATTTTGGATTTATGGGTCCAATATTGGAAATATTTCCTTGAGACCATGTGGGTAGAATGGTCACATAATCCTTTCCAAATATACTTGTGGCAACTTACACTACTCGAAAATGTTGCTCTGTTATGCTTTTATGCCATGGGACAAATTTTCCAAGAGTCCTTGTATGAGTTTAGGATGCAAATTGAAACTAGGCACAAAATGAAAACTAGGAGTCAAATCGATGCACCATTGACTCCATTATATTCCTGCAACTGTATTATAATTGGGGTACCCCTCACCCATGGGTTCCAAGGATTGAAGCTTTTTTTATTCGTTGATTTTTAAAGCCATTGTTTTTCTCAATAGGAGGAAATGCACATTTTGGGTTTATGGGTCCAATCTTGAAAATACTTCCCCAAGATCACGCGGATAGCATGTTCACATAGGCCTTTCCCAAAAAACTTGTATCAAATTGCTATACCAAAAAATGCTTCTCTAGTATGTTTTTATGCCTAGGAACAAACTTTCCAAGAGTCCCTAAATTAGTTCAAGATGCATCTTGCAACTGGACATAAAATTAAAACTAGGACTTGGACCAATGAACCATTGAATTTCATGGATTCTTGGAAGTGGATTACAATTGGGCTACCCCTCACCCGTGTGTCCCAACACTCAAAGCTTGTTTTATTTGTTGATATTCAAAACTAGTATTTTTCTCAATAGGATGAAATGTTCATTTTAAATTTATGTGTCCAGTATTGAAAATAATACCTCGAGAGTGTGTGGATAGCATTGTCACATATTCCTTTCCCCAAAAAACTTGCAAAAACTTACGATACTTGAAAATGTTGCTCCATTTTGTTTTTATGCCTAGGGACAAAATTATGAAGAGTCCCTGGATGAGTTTGAGATGCCACTTGCAATTGGACATAAAATGAAAACAGGGACTTAGATTGATGAAACATTGAATTTGCTGGCTTCCTAGAAGTGAATTGCAGTTGGGGTACCCCTCGCTTATGGATCCCAACACTTTGAGCTAGTTTTCTTCATCGATTTTAAAAATTAGGGTTTTTCCTTAATATGAGGCAATGCACCTTATGGATTTATGGATCCAATATTGAAAATACTTCCTTGAGAACATGTGCATAGTATGGTCACATAGGCCTTGTTCAAAAAAGCATGCAACAACTTAGGATACTTGAAAATGATGCCCCATTATGTTTTTATGCCATGAGACAAATTTACCAAGAGTCTTGGAATGAGTTTTGGATGAAACATGCAATTGGACACAAAATGAAAATCATGACTTGGATCGATGAATAGTTGAGTCCACTAGATTCATGGAAGTAGATTACAGTTGGGGTACCCCTAACCCATGCATCCCAAGGATCAAAGCTTGTTTTATTCGTCAATTTTCAATACTAGGATTTTTCTCAGTGTAGGGCACTGCACATTTTGGATTTATGGATCCAATCTTGAATCCTACCCTGAGATCTATAATGGACATCTAGAAGTGAATCATGGATGTAAAAGATGAATTGTGAGTGATGGGAGTGACAAATTACACATTTTTGTTTCAATGATGCTCATTGTTTTGAATATAGAAATTATTGGTTGAATTTTTTTGAGAAGTCAGTAATGGGAAACAAGTACCAAGGATCAAGCTTCTCAAGTCTATTCGTGTTGCTTGTTCATCCGTGAAAATTTGCATCATCAATCGACCCTATAATAAAATCAATTGCATCATACTGTAGCTTGGGGGTAGTGTCAATAGTTAATGCTTACAACTAAGAGAAAATTGATCATGTTACTAGTCCACACAAGGATAGTTTCTTATAGCTAAGTACTCTATTCCCGTGTGTAATTTGTTATCCATATTATGAGTTGTGTATGAATTGTGAATCAATGTTGAATAATGATGCATGCATGGTAGAGTGACATTTTCTATTTTCTATTTGGATTAACTTCTTTACTGCTAGAGAAATATATCTTTTTTTTTGCATATGATTGTTTGATTAAATGTTAGGACTTACCTTCCATGTTTATCATGGGTGCCATCCTCAAAATGAGAGGAAATAACATGGAAAATAAAATTATATAAAAAATATTAGCTTTCTCAATGGAAAAAGCTATTCTTGATATTATGCTCTAAATTTTTGATGTGAAATGAGGTGTGGAAGTGTTAAGAGAAATAATTGAATATATATAAGTGACTGAAATTGTTGGTATTATTAATATAGTTTTACTGTGTAATAGAGTTAATGTAAATAACACATATTGAAATCAAATAAACAATATCATAGCATCATACATAAACATCAAATAAACAAAAAAACATGCAGTAATAGAGAAATTAGTGTACATCTATATTCAAAGTTGGTCAAACTTATATACATATTTTCCAAAATGGATCATCATGCTTAAGATACATAAGGGAACATTGTGCTCAAACATGAACTAATGGTACCTCATGCCTTAGACAAAAAATGGACCATTTTTGCAAAACTATACTATCATGGCTAATATAGACAATGGATGGGTCATTGAACCTCTCCACTCTCACCGCTACTAGGTGCGTTTCCAAAGATGATATTCCTCCTCTTATAGCTATATTCAACCCAATTATTCTTATGTCTCGAAGTTGTGCATATTTCTAGAGACTAGAAAATGAAAAAAATAATCAAGTGAGTTTTGCTTCCACAATTCTATCAATCAACACAAGAAAATGATCCTTTATAATTTCATAAAAAAAGATCACTACAAATGGGGGTACAATTCATGAGATCATTTCCCTCCTCCATGTCCCCAATTTCTCTATGACGACTCCCTGCAACAACTTCAAGAATCAATAAATGAACTTTAATAATTCCTAAATTTAATTCCATTCAAGATGTATAAAAATTTCATCAAGTAATGA
This sequence comes from Larix kaempferi, assembly GCA_027924585.1. Taxonomy (NCBI): domain Eukaryota; kingdom Viridiplantae; phylum Streptophyta; class Pinopsida; order Pinales; family Pinaceae; genus Larix; species Larix kaempferi. The sequence continues at coordinate 1,914,438 of BSBM01000766.1, read as the reverse complement.
TCTCACTATGAATAACTCTGGCAATGGAAGATATTGGCTAGGAGGTGGATTACTTGAATGGGAAACCTACTCTAAGGGAACCACTACTGAAGTGTCAATGTGTGCAGGATTTGTGGATGTAATTGTAGGGGCTTACCAAGGGTAGGAATGGGTAGGATGGGTGGGTGCAGTCACGATGGATGCAATATGTTGGGATGAAGAAGGGAGGGTGGTTGCACCCACAATGGATACAATAGGTTGGGATGTATTATGGAAAATGGATGCTCACACCATGGATGCAACATGGGGGGTTGCAGTAGGGTGGATTGGTGAAGTTTATGGAAAAGGTGGTGGGAACCCATAAAGGCCATGGGTTGTAGGATGGAAGGAATAATCATATGAAGGGACATGGGAACACCAATCAACACTGCAAGGTCGCTAGGGAATGAAATGATGGAGGGTGGTTGTGGTGAGTGCATGTTGAATGGGTGCTTGCATATAAATTTATAATTTGATCCTTGGTACCCAAAGATGAAAATAAACCAAAATAAGGACAAATTTCACATTAAAAGAAAACAACAAGTACTTGGGAATGGGACACTCTCTCTACCCCAGGTGTAAATGGCTCCTCACTATCCTCGATTGCAACCTGTAGAAATGCAACAATGCATACTCAATTAATAACATTTAAAATTTAACCTTTTTTCAACTAATTATATGGAAATTATTTTTTTCATTGTTTATTTCTTATACTCTTTTAGAAATATTGACGTGAATTTTTTAATAGAAGATACCTTGATGGTGATAATAATGTGATGATCTATCTTCTCCTATTGAAAAAAATGGCTTGCAACCAACCATTCCCTTACTTAATGGAAATAACAACATGGAAATCAATGTCTCCAATGATTGAATATGAGTACTATAACTTGTGGATTGTCCTTATTATCTTTAGTTTGCGGTTGTTATATGTGTAATGTTAGAAACTATTTACTATATTCACCTATCACTGTCTTATGATTTTAGAGGGGAAATATAGCATATTTGCAATACCTAATTTTCTTTGGATATTCATGTTCTCAAGCCTCACAAGAAACCCTCCATCTAAAAAAGAAGTGAAACGCCTTAAGCACAAGTGCAATTATAATGGTGATTTCTTAGATTAAGAGTAGCATCAATGCCATCACACTAGCCAACTTTTAAAATGCATAATAGGAAAAAAACCAAAAAAAAATGTAATAAGGTCATTTTGTTTTGAGCAAATTTATAATGGAGTTTTGTGCAAATCCAATCTTGAACTATCATAAATGCATATTAACCCTACAAATATAGGGATTTTTCTTTTCTCTATTAAATAAGAGGTATGTGAATGATACAACATATGTCATGTGAATGTATTAGAGGTTGCTAATGATTTTGATGTTGAAAGAAGGAATACATTCTCTTCAAATTCTCACTCAATACTCTTCCCTCTTCATAAAATCTTTTGATTTTCTCATATTTTCTCCTCTCCTAAACACATTGTCGCATGATCAAATGAAGCAAATGAGGGAGAAAAATCCTTTTGAATTTGAAATGGATTCTTAGAGCTCCTCTTGAAATGGTAAGACGTACCTCAATAATCTCCTTAAGTGTGCATGAAGAGGATTAACAATACCTCTTTGATGACTTCTTTAAACCCCTTAAGAATTTATTTTTTGTATTTAATGGGTTTGGACAAGTTTGTGTGCAATGGGGAGTATTTATTTCAAGTGTCATTATGTGTAGAGACCAAATGCATGGGTAGGAAGCTATAAGCGTGAGTTCCATTGTAGTTATAATGAAATTAATGCGTGGGGCCATAGGGTTTAAGGGTTAAGATGTTAAAATAGTTTATTCTAAGGTGAGGGGATCAAATGGTGAGGGATTGTAGTGTGTAAGGCATTGGAGGGATTAGTGTGCATTGGAGTTTCATGTGTCTTGGAATGGATGGATTTCATGTGCATGGAGGTTATTAAGTTTGTGAGGGTTTCATTGTAGCTATGAAACATGTGTACTTGTGCTTCAAGGGGTCAAGGATTAAGTTGTGTGAGTATTTGATTTTAATGTGACGGTTGATAGGATTTAGGGGGTATAATTTGCAAGGAGTTGGAGCAGTTAGAATGTATTGGAGTATAGAATGTTCTACGGCTACGATGGATGTGGGATAGGTTCATGAGGGTGTGTAAGTATGCGAGGAATTCATTTTGTTATAGGGAAATGTGTGTTTGGGGTTGTATTAGGGATCAATTAAGGAATTTTAGGGGCATATAGTCATTAGTGATGTCTCTAGAGCCAAGGGATGTATTGTTGAATGGGTGGGAAGATGGAAAGACTTATTTTGAAATAGGGGGTAGTGGGTTTAGGGTCATAATTCATGGGATCCAAGTGCATGAGTGTGGATAAGTGTTGTTGGATGTTTTCTCACAATAGAAACAATTTATTAACACATGAACATAACAAAATGCAATAAGGAAGCTTCTGCAACTATTGGAAGAATTATGCAACACAAAAAAAAAACTAACAAGAAAATAGCATGAAACCGGACACATTAGATTTGAAATTATCTCATATCTTCTTTATTCATTATAAAAATATTATATAAATATGCCTCCCTTTCCCATGGTGGGAAAGGGAGTTGTGGAACTCCCTTCTTTTTAGTTTCTTTATGAACTCGAAACTCCTTAATGGCTTAGAGAAGGGTTTCAATACAAACTCCTTCCAAAACATGTTATCTCCATGACCTCTCAAACCCCCTATTTATTCCATACCAAGTGGAGGTGGGAAATAGTTGATCCACTTTCATTAGAAACCACTTTTACATTTAAACCCTAGTATTTTTCCATTACATTCAATTTTCACCCTAACTAATTCATTAGTGACGTGCATAATATTGGGCACAATCCCTCTTAGTTACGTTTGCACACAACCAAGACCCAATAGCCACCCACAACTATTCCTTGACTCACCCTTGAGTCAATAGATATGGAATCACATCTACATGTAGATGTCCAACTATCTAACCTTTCTTATTCTTCACCATCCTTCGAGCACAACCTCATCACATCCTCTTCACTATGGACAACTCCTCAAACCTCTTCAATCTTCTTGAACCTCTTCACTCTTATTTGGTGTATCCTCCTCAATCGATCACAACATCCTTGAAACCTGTCACAAACATATACTCATGCTGACATCATGTACCATGAATCTCCCTATGCCCATCGACCCATCTTACTACAATTCCTTGGATACTATCTTGGGAAACCACCAACTCTACTAGGAATTGATGTTGTATATGGGATTGAGCCTAGCTAATAGTCTACTGAAACTACATTTATCCTACAACTATACTAATCTAATAATTTATCCTCTAACTCAGCTACAGGACTCACACTGCCCAAAAGTACTCATAAGTTGGAACCTGCCACTTTTTAAAAACTACTGGTCATAACCATTATCCACAACCTACCACTTTAAAAATGGTTGGTCATAACATCTATCCACGACTTTCCAAAACAAACCATCCATTGAAGATATAACATAATGACCAAGGTGATGAATCATGATAGTTACCCTCACAAATCATGTTGAGCTGAAACAAATCCACCAAGATCCACAATTGAAGCAAGACACACTTAGTGTGCCACACCCATCACAACTAATTACAAGATCCTACTAAGTCCATATCGTCATAATCATCAAACTTAATACCAAGTTCTGTACATAGTTATATTACTTTGGGTGCACAAATCCCATGTTCCACAATATGCCATAAAATTTCCGCCACATTCTGTAGTAGGTATGACTATTACGCAACTTGATTTCAACAAATTTGGGCCTATACATATCGGTGCCTGCATATAAATTTATAATATGATCATTGGTACCAAAAGATGAAAATAAACCAAAATACAGACAAATTTCACATTAAAACCAAACAATTAGTACTTGGGAATGGGACACTCTCTCTACCCTAGTGCAACATGTAGAAATGCAACAATGCATACTCAATTAATAACATTTAAAATTTAATCTTTTTTCAACTAATCATATGGAAATTATTTTTTTCATTACTTTTTTCTTATATTCTTTTAGAAATACTGACATTACTTTTTGAATAGAAGATACCTTAATCGTGATAATAATGTGATGATCTATCTTCTCGTATTGAAAAAAATGGTTTGCAACCAACCATTCCCTTACTTAATGGAAATAACAACATGAAAATCAATGTCTCCAATGATTGAATATGAATGCTATAACTTGTGGATTCCCCTTATTCTCTTTAATTTGTGGTTGTTATATGTATAATGTTAGAAACTTTTTTACTATATTCACCTATCACTGTATTATGATTTTAGAGGGGAAATATAGAATATTTGCAATACCTAATTTTTCATTGGATATTCATGTTCTCAAGCCTCACAAGAAATCCTCCATCTAAAAAAGAATTGAAACGCCTTAAGTACAAGTGCAATTATAATGGTGATTTCTTAAATTAAGAGTAGCATCAATGCCATCACACTAGCCAACTATTAAAATGCATAATAGGAAAAAAACAAAAAAAATTGTAATAAGGTCATTTTGTTTTGAGCAAATTTATAATGGACTTTTGTGAAAATCCAATCTTGAACTATCATAAATTCATATTAACCCTACAAATATAGGGATTTTTCTTTTCTATATTAAATAAGAGGTATGTGAATGATACATCATATGTCACGTGAATGTATTAGAGGTTGCTAATGATTTTGATGTTGAAAGAAGGAATACGTCTTCTTCGAATTCTCACTCAATACTCTTCCCTCTTCATAGACTCCTTTGATTTTCTCATATTTTCACCTCTCCTAAACACATTGTCGCGTGATCGAATGAAGCAAATGAGGGAGAAAACTCCTTTTGAATTTGAAATAGATTCTTAGAGATCCTCTTGAAATGGTAAGACCTGCCTCAATAATCTCCTTAAGTGTGCATGAAGAGGATTAATAAGACCTCTTTGATGACTTCTTTAAACCCCTTAAGAATTTATTTTTTGTATTTAAAGGGTTTGGACAAGTTTGTGTACAATGGGGAGTAGATATTTCAAGTGTCATTAAGTGTAGAGACCAAATGCATGGGTAGGAAGTTATAAGCGTGAGTTCCATTGTGGTTATAAGGAAAATAATGTGTGGGGCCATAGGGTTTAAGGGTTAATATGTTAAAATAGTTGATTGTAAGGTGAGGGGATTAAAGGGTGAGGGATTGTAGTGTGTAAGGCATTGGAGGGATTAGTTCTGCGTTGGATTTTCATGTGTCTGGGAATGGGTGGATTTCATGTGCATGGAGGTTATTAATTTTGTGAGGGTTTCATTGTAGCTATGAAACATGTTTACTTATGCTTCAAGGGGTAAAGTATTAAGGTGTTTGAGTATTTGATTTTCATGTGATGATTGATAGGCTTTAGGGGGTATAATGTGCAAGGAGTTGGAGCAGTTAGAATGTATTGGAGTATAGAGTGTTCTAAGGCTATGATGGATGTGGGATAGGTTCATCGGGGTGTGTAAGTATGTGAGGAATTCATTTTTGTTATGGGGAAATGTATGTTTGGGGTTGTATTAGGTATCAATTAAGGACTTTTAGGGGCTTATAGTCATTAGTGAGGTCTCTAGAGTTCGGGGATGTATTGTTGAATGGGTGGGAAGATGGCAAGACTTATTGTGAAATAGGGGGTAGTGTATTTAGGGTCATAATGCATGGGATCCAAGTGCATGAGTGTGGATAAATGTTGTTGGTAGTTTTCTCACAATGGAAACATTTAATTATTAACACATGAACATAACAATAAGGAAGATTCCGCAACTATTGGAATAATTCCACAACCAAAAAAAAACAACTAACAAGAAAATAGCATGAAACTAGACACATTAGATTTGAAATTATCTCATATCTTTTTTATTCATTATAAAAATATTATATACATATTCCTCCCTTTCCCATGGTGGGAAAGGGAGTTGTGGAACTCCGTCCTTTTCGTTTCTTTATGAACTGGAAACTCCTTAATGACTTAGAGAAGGGTTTCAATACAAAATCCTTCCAAAACATGTTATCATGACCTCTCAAACCTCCTATTTATTCCATACCATGTGGAGGTGGAAAATAGTTGATCCACTTTCATTAGAAACCACTTTTACATTTAATCCCTAGTATTTTCCATTACATTTAATTTTCACCCTAACTAGTTCATTAGTGACCATAATATTGGGCACAATTCCTCTTAGTTACGTTTGCACACAACTAGGACCCAATAGGCACCCACAACTATTCCTTGAATCACCCTTGAGTCAATAGATATGGAATCACATCTACATGTAGATGTCCAACTATCTAACCTTTATGATTCTTCATCATCCTTCGAGCACAACCTCATCACATCCTCTTCACTCTGGACAACTCCTCAAAGCTCTTCAATCTTATTGAACCTCTTCACTCTTATTTGGTGTAACCTCCTCAATCGGTCACAACGTCCTTGCAACCTGTCACAAACGTATCCTCATGCTGAAATCATGTAGCATGGATCTCCCTATGGCCATCGACCCATCTTACTATAATTCCTTGGATACTATCTTGGGAAACCACCAACTCTACTAGGAATTGATGTTGTATATGGGATTGAGCCTAACTAATAGTATGTTGAAACTACATTTATCCTACAACTATCCTAATCTAATGATTTATCCTCTAACTCAGCTACAGGACTCACACTATCCAAAAGTACTCATAAGTTGGAACCTGTCACTTTTTAAAAACTACTGGTCATAACCACTATCAACAACCTACCACTTTAAAAATGGTGGTCATAACCTCTATCCACAATTTGCCAAAAAAAACCATCCGTTGAAAATATAACACAATGACCAGGGTTATCAATCATGATAGTTACCCTCAGAAATCATGTTGAGCTGAAACAAATCCACCGAGATCCTGTGAAGAACCTGCAACAATTGATTAGTCAAAATACACGACATAGCAAAATTATCAGAACTCAAAATCACTTTTATTGATTGCAGGCCACTTCGAGGGGGCAACCTCCTTTGAGCAAGCTCAATACAAATAACTTCACAGTGCCTTCATAGGCCTCAACACACACTTATATAGTAAGTCTAGGTGTCAATACTATGGGTCAAAACCATGGGCCAATACAAACTATGGATCAACAATACTATGGGCGACTTACAAAGCATATGCACCAAACAACAATAACACAACTATGGATCAACAAATACTACGGGACGACTTACAAGCATATGTGTCCAACAACAATATACTAACAAAGTAAAGACATGGGTTCCTAACATCCTCTCCCCCTTAGAAAAAACTTTGTCCTCAAAGCTTTAGATGTGGAAATTGTTGTTGAATCTGAAGGAGTGGTTCCCATGTAGCATCCTCTGGTTGCATCTTGTGCCACTGAATTAAGACCTCTGTGATAGAGTTAGAGCAAAGCTAACGAGTGCGCTTATTGAGGACGGCCTCCAGCTCCAAAAGGATGGATCCTTCATTATCCAGTTCGGGTAAAATAGTTTGTCCTCTGATGTTGGTGCCAAGAACTTTCTTCAGACAAGAGACATGAAATACTAGATGAATGCGGGAAGAAGGAGGAAGTTCCAATTTATAAGCAACAGACCCAATCTTTTGAAGAATCCGATATGGCCCATAGAAATTTGGAGCGAGCTTATGATGCCCTTTGAGTTTCAGGGAGGATTGCTTATACGGCTGAAGACAAAGAAAAACCATATCACCTGCTTGAAAAGTGCACTCAGAACGGCGCTGATTGGCTTGTTGCTTCATGCGATTTCTTTCCATGTGAAGATTGTCCTGCAAAATGTGAAGAATCTGATTGCGGTTGCGAAGGACTGTGTCAACTACCTGAACTGGTGAACTATTGGGGGTGTATGGAAGAAGAACTGGTGGTGCCTGACCATAGACTGCTTCATATGGGGTCATTTTAGAGGCAGTGTGGTAAGAGGTATTGTACCACCATTCAGCGAGAGGAAGCCACTTTTCCCACTAATGTTGTTGTTCAAAGGTGAAGCAATGAAGATAAGTTTCCAAGCATTTATTGATAATTTTCATCTGGCCATCTGTTTGTGGGTGATACCCTGAACTCATCTTCAGTTTGGTGCCAGTGTGGCGAAATAGTTCTGTCCAAAAATGACTGGTGAAAGTCGCATCACGATCCGAGACAATGGAAGAAGGGATGCCATGAAGATGAAATATTTGGTCCAGGAAAATTTGAGCAACTGAGGAGGCTGTATAGGGATGGTTGAGAGCACAAAAATGACTATATTTGGAGAGGCGATCAACCACAACCAAAATCACCATCTTCCCTCCAGACTTAGGGAGCCCTTCAATGAAATCCATAGAAATATCTGTCCAAATCCATGTAAGTATGGGCAAGGGTTCAAGCAATCCCGGAAGGAGTGTCGTTTCACCCTTATTGCGCTGGAAGGTATTACATTCAGACACCATCTGTTGAATTGTCCTTTTCATTCCCTGCCAAAAGAAGTTACGTCGTGCCCACTCATACATTTTGAGAAACCCAGAGTGCCCTGCCGATGGAGAAGCATGGAGTTCATAGAAGATAGCCTGTTGAATATCTGTGCCCTGGGGAAGCACCAGATGACCCTTGTATCTCAGGGAAGTACCATCCCAAGAGTAATGTGGTATAACAGAATGGTTGTTGGCCAAGCGTTGAATGATATGAGATAATGAAGAGTCATTGTCATAGCCCTGTTGAACAGATTGCAACCAATTTGGAACATGCATAGAAATAGTTGAAAGAGAACCTTGGTCATCAAATGTGCGAGAAAGAGTATCCGCCGCAATATTGTCCTCACCCTTCTTGTAAGTGATCTCATAGTCATAACCCATGAGTTTTCTAACCCATTTCTATTGTGTTGGGGAGGATACACATTGTTCTAGGAAATATTTCAGACTCTGGTGATCAGTCTTGATGCACAAATGATTCCCTAATAGGTATGGGCACCACTTCTGTACTGCATGCAAAATAGCCATCATTTCCTTCTCATATTTAGAGGCAGCTAAATTCTTACCTGAAAGGGCTTTGCTGGTGAACGCAATGGGGTGTTCATCTTGAAGGAGAACAGCACCAAGTCCATTGCTGCAAGCATCACTCTCAATAGTGAAGGGCTTGGAAAAATCAAGCATAGCTAGAACAGGTGTAGTACACATAGCTTGTTTTAGTTTGTCAAATGCACACTCAGTAGCATATGTCCATGTAAAAGCATCCTTTTTCAATAGAGCAGATAATGGAGCTGCAATATTCCAATAATCCTTGACAAACTTGCGGTAGTAGCCAGTCAACCCCAAAAAACCACGAAGGCTCTTGAGTGTCTGAGGACGCAGCCAATTGTTCATGGCAATGATTTTGGCAGGATCCACGCAAACCCCTTCTGCTGAGATAATGTGCCCGAGTTACTCGACTTCCTGCTGTCCAAAAAAACATTTAGACTATTTGGCGTGGAGATGATGGTCAAAGAAAAGTTTCATTACAAGATCCAGATGTTGGAGATGTTTAGCCCAAGTTTTACTGTAGATGAGGATATCATCAAAGAATACCAGAATAAATTTTCGCAAGTAGGGCCGGAATATTTTATTCATCAAGGCCTGGAATGTGGAAGGAGCATTAGTAAGGCCAAAGGGCATGACCAAAAACTCATAGTGGCCATCATGTGTGCGGAAAGCTGTTTTAGGGATATCATCCTTATGAACCCTAATTTGATGATACCCAGAACGAAGATCCAACTTGGAAAAAAATTGAGCACCATGAAGCTCATCAAAAATAGGAATTGGAAACTTGTCCTTGATAGTGAGGTGATTAAGTGATCGGAAGTCAATGCAAAGGCACCATGACCCATCTTTTTTGTGGATGAGAAGAACTGGTGAAGAAAAGGAACTAGTGCTTGGGAAAATAGTACATTGCTTTAGTAAGTCCCGAATGAGCATTTCAATCTCTGTTTTTTGGTGAAATAGGTAGCGATAGGGCCTGATGTTGGGAGGAACGCTTCCAAGAAGGAGCTGAATACGATGGTCCTCTGGCCTTGAAGGTGGAAATCCCACTGGTTCAGCAAAGACACCTGTATTTCGATCCAGAATATGTTGTAGATACAAAGGAGTAGTGGAGACTGCGAATGGTTGCATCTGAATGGAATGGATCTGAGCGATGACACCATGTGAATTCTTCTTAAGGATTTTTTCCATGCGATGTGAGCTGATGATGCTGAGAGACCCTAGTTGTAAGCCTGCTAATGTGTGTTTTTGTCCATTGGTGGAAAACTGCATCCAAAGTTCTACAAAATCCCATAAGATGGGGCTAAGTGTCCGTAGCCATTGAGCGCCCAATACCACATCACATCCGCCTAAAGTCAAGGAAAACATGTCAGAGCGCAAGTTATAATCTCCCATATAGATACGCACATTACGACACTTCCCTTTGCAAGGTAAGGTGCCCCCATTAGCAACCATGACTTCAAAGTTGGAGCAAGGATGGACAAAACAATCAACCTATTTGGCGATCCGAGGGTCAGTGAAATTATGAGTGATGCTAGAATCAATGAGTATTGTAAGAGGAAGCTTCTTGAAGTAACCCCTGACCCGCATGGTTTGGGGGGTGGTGATTCCAGCTAAAGCATGGAGAGATATCTTTGGCTAGTCATCCTAAGATGGAGGGTCAATAGGCGGCTCCGGAATGTCAACCTGAGCATTCCTTATATCTGGAGCTTCTTCACCAATTTCAGAGGCAGGAGGAGAATCCATATCCAAGAGATAGAGCTTTTGCTGAACACATCTATGTCCTCGAGTGAATTTCTCATCACAATTATAACAAAGCCCTTTTTCTTTGCGTGCCTGCATCTCCATTTCAGACAAATGCTTGATAGGAGTTTGTCGAGGAGCTGGAAGGATGGGAGGTCGTTGAGAACCCATATTTTAGAAGGGAACAAAAGGGGATTTGGAGCATTGTTGGGCTACAATCTTGTCTTCTGCCAACTTAGCCAACCCTAGGGATTCCATCATTGTGTTGGGATAAAACATTTTGACCTCAGAGCGGATTGTATCCTTTAGACCACTAATAAAACAACTCTGGTAGAAGTCATCAGGCAATCCTTCAGTGTGGTTGGCTAGCTTCTCAAATTCGGTTTGGTACTCTCTCACAGTGCCAATTTGGCGAAGTTTAGTGAGGGCTCCTCTGAAGTCATCAAAAGTACTGGGACCAAATCGTTGCCAAAGGAGCTGGCAAAAAATTGTCCATTTTGGCTCTTCATGAGCCTTGATGTACCAACGGTACCATTGAAGAGCTTCCTGTTCCAAATGAAAGGATGCAAGTGGAACTTTGTTGAAATCAAAAGTATTATGCAGACTGAAATACTGTTATGCAGGATAGATCCATCCAGTCGGATCAGTACCATTGAAACGAGGAAAATCAAGCTTTGGACCACGAATATTGCTGGAAGAAGAGAACCCATTGTCTGATGAAGACTCAGACTTTCGTTTGTTGTTCATGGCTGAGTGCACAAGATGGAGGCCGAGAAATTTTTCATCAAGATCCTAGAGTTTGGCTTGGATGGCTGCAAGTGCTTCTTCCATGGTTTTTGCTCCTGCGCGGGTGACAACCATAACAAGGAGTTTTTTTTGTTTTTGTTTTTGAGTGCGTAGAAAAACAAAAACATAAACTATTTCAGTAAAAGAAAATATAGATTTGAGAAAAAATCTGAAGGGTAATTGGGGTTAGACTAGGTTTTGGACACTGTTGAATGGACAGGGAAGGTAGAAAAGGAGGATTTCAGAAGAGGGATGAAAGAATGGGAAAATTTGGCAGAGAGGGACAAAGAAGCAGAATTAGGAAGGAAAATCTGTGGTAAAATTTGAAGGTGATTGGTGAAATCTGAAGTAGTTATGACAGACCCTAAAAATAGACAAATGTGGGATTTCGGGCTTTGGAAAGTTGAATTTTGGATAGGGTCCTCGGAATGAAATATGTAGAATGGGATTATAGGGGTTCCAGGAAAGTTTCAAGGAAAACAGAGTGAAAACAAGGGAGATATGGAGAAAAAACTGAATTTTATACCCTTTTATTTTTTTTTTTTTTTTTTTTTTCAGAATGGAGCTGCTACAGCGCGGAAGGGATCTGAAATAGATAGATCTACAATGACGCGGAAGTGATAGGAAACAGAGGGATTTGAAACAACGCCGAATGGATCGAAAATGGCTGGATCTAAAATAGATCTGAAATGACTGGATCTGGAACGGCTTTCAGAATGGATCTGAAACAACTGGATCTGAAACGGTGTGGCAGTGATTGGCAAGAGTTCAGCTGAAATTGATATGGACCTCATGTATGTGAGGCTTCCTAACAATTCAAAGATTTCACTCGGCCACCAATGTTGTCTGATGGCTTGCATATTGGGGCAGTATCCCTCACTCCACGGCTCAGGTAAAACTGATAATCGCTTTGCCACAAATGACAGCTCTTAGTTTACCTCACGAGTGGGAACTAGTCAATCAGGTAGGGGTCGTTGCCCATTTCGTTGGCAGGTCCTCTCAATGGGCCAGCTACTTTGGGGTTCTTGTGGTACTCCTCACAATGAGTTTCAGGGCTTATGCCCAAGTACTTCCCACAGTTAAGCGGATAGGGATTATTCCCAGATCCAAACTTGCAACAGATGGAAAAAAAAAATTGGCAAAAATTCCACCCAACGAGCCCAAGAAGGTGCTCTGATACCAGATGTGAAGAACCTACAACAATTAATTAGTCAAGAAACACGAGATAACAAAATTATCAAAATTCAAAATCACTTTTATTGATTGCAGGCCACTTCGAGGGGGCAACCTCCTTTGAGCAAGCTCAATACAAATAACTTCACGGTGCCTTCATAGGCCTCAACACACACTTATATAGTAAGTCTAGGTGCCAATACTATGGGTCAAAACCATGGGCCAATACAAACTATGGATCAACAATACTATGGGCGACTTACAAAGCATATGTGCCAAACAACAACAACACAACTATGGATCAACAAATACTACGGGACTACTTACAAAGCATATACGTCCAACAACAATATACTAACAAAGTAAAGACATGGGTTCCTAACAAATCCACAATTGGAAGCAAGATGCACTCGGTGTGCCACACCCCTCACAACTAATCACAATATCCTACTAAGTCCATATCACCATAATCATCAAACTTAACACGAGGTTCTATACATAGTTATATTACTTTGGGTGCACAAATCCCATGTTCCACAACATGCCATAAACTTTTTTTCACATTCTATAGTAGGTATGACTATTACGCAACTTGATGTCAACAAATTTGAGCCTATACATATGGATTCCACTACGTTCTACAAATATGACACATGTTTACACTTATAAGGATGAAAAATATACCCAAAATTATTTCACAAACCTTTATAGATGCTCAATAGTTGCAACAATTATGATACAACTAGTTCACAAGATTAGAAAATTGAACTACAACCCATAGTAACCCTAAATGGAATCTATTCAAGCTAACCTACAAAGGGTATACCATAACTTTTCAATCAAAAGAAACTAATACAGAAGCAACTCCTTCGTTGAAGTAAGTATAGTGTCCACATAATATTCTACAATCATATATGTTGTAATACCTTCTGAGATATCCAAGATTTACCACAACCATATTCTCTTCTACAAAGGATACCCATCATGTTTCTAAGCGTCACCCGCAAGAGTTGAAGATATATTTCTTTTCACCCATATGATCCATAGTGTGTTAGTACTGGTTGTAGAATATAAATTTTGAGAGGATCACAACCCACGCAAGACTTAGAGACACAGTATATCTACTTTGTTATGCCTCCTAAGGGGATCATGTATGGATCGCTCAATCTCTATTAATTTGATAATTTGAGCTTATATTTTATAAATTTTTATTGTGACTATAGTTTTTCTATAGTTTAAAATATTGATTATATTGAATGAATTTTTAAATATAATTTTTTTAAAAATTTATTGGCTACCCACTGTTGATGTCATCCTCCTTTTTTGAATGAATTTTTAAATATGATGTTTTAAAAATTTTATTGGCTACCCACTGCTGACGCCGTCCTCGTTTTTTGGTGCCCAGGAAAAGGTTGCAGACTGACGTCAGGTCCTGCAACGAGGATAAGCACACTCTCCTAAGCACTCAATTCTTCGAGGTACTGTGAGAAAGGATAGGCACACACTCCAGGGAACTCAATTATTCGAGGTATTGTGCGATAGATTGTCTGTTGGATTGTTATTTATTCGTATAAGCAGCAACCTGCCTGACACTCGTTGCAGTGGATAAAACCTTGCAATTGATGCATCCCTACGTGTTAGGCATGGAAAAACGTTGCAAGGTGTTGCGTGGAGAGGTGCATGGAGGTAAACTGTAATCCAAGGTTGTTTCCACGTAAATGGCCATGGACATTTACTGAACTAGGGTACACGCGGTAATTTAAGCTACCTATCTCTTATAATGGTAGCCTGTTTCATTTGTACTTTGAAGCTCTTGAGGATTCAGCTGGATTTGCAATGTCGGGGTTCGTTTCTTGGATGACTGTGAAGATATGCATGTTCTGGGCTCATTCTGTCCGATAATATTTATTTTCAGAATGGAGCTACTACGACGCGGAAGGGATCTGAAACAGATAGATCTACAACGACGCGGAAGTGATCGGAAACAAAGGGATCTGAAACGACGCTGAATGGATAAAAATGGCTGGATCTAAAATAGATCTGAAACGACTGGATCTGGAACGGCTTTTAGAATGGATCTGAAACAGCTAGATCTGAAACGGTGTGGCAGTGATTGGCAAGAGTTCAGCTGAAATTGATATGGACCTCAGGTATGTGAGGATTCCTAATAGTTCAGAGATTTCACTCAGCCACCAATGTTATCCGACGACTTGCATATTGGGGCAGTACCCCTCACTCCACGGCTTAGGTAAAACTGATAACCGCTTTGCCACAAATGACAGCTCTTGGTTTACTTCACGAGTGGGAACTAGTCAATCAGGTAGGGGTCGTTGCCCGTTTCGTTGGCAGGTCCTCTCAATGGGCCAGCTACTTTGGGGTTCTTATGGTACTCCTCACAATGAGTTTTAGGGCTTATGCCCAAGTACTTCCCATAGTTAAGCGGATAGGGATTATTCCCAAATCCGAACTTGCAACAGATGCGAAAAAAAAAATTTGGCAGAAATTCCACCAAATGAGTCCAAGAAGGTGCTCTGATACCAGATGTGAAGAACCTGCAACAATTGATTAGTCAAAATACACGACATAGCAAAATTATCAGAACTCAAAATCACTTTTATTGATTGTAGGCCACTTCGAGGGGGCAACCTCCTTTGAGCAAGTTCAATACAAATAACTTCACGGTGCCTTCATAGGCCTCAACACACACTTATATAGTAAGTCTAGGTGCCAATACTATGGGTCAAAACCATGGGCCAATACAAACTATGGATCAACAATACTATGGGCAACTTACAAAGCATATGTGCCAAACAACAACAACACAACTATGGATCAACAAATACTATGGGACGACTTACAAGGCATATATGTCCAACAACAATATACTAACAAAGTAAAGACATGGGTTCCTAACAAATCCACAATTGGAAGCAAGATGCACTCAGTGTGCCACACCCCTCACAACTAATCACAATATCATACTAAGTCCATATCACCATAATCATCAAACTTAATACGAAATTCTATACATAGTTATATTACTTTGGGTGCACAAATCCCATGTTCCACAACATGCCATAAACTTTTTTTCACATTCTGTAGTAGGTATGACTATTACGCAACTTGATTTCAACAAATTTAAGCCTATACATATGGATTCCACTACGTTCTAAAAATATGACACATGTTTACACTTATAAGGATGAAAAATATACCCAAAATTATTTCACAAACCTTTATAGATGCTCAATAGTTGCAACAATTATGATACAACTAGTTCACAAGATTAGAAAATTGAACTACAACCTGTAGTAACCCTAAATGGAATCTATTCAAGCTAACCTACAAAGGGTATACCATAACTTTTCAATCAAAAGAAACTAATACAGAAGCAACTCCTTCGTTGAAGTAAGTATAGTGTCCACATAATATTCTACAATCATATATGTTGTAATACCTTCTGAGATATCCAAGATTTACCACAACCATATTCTCTTCTACAAAGGACACCCATCATGTTTCTAAGCGTCACCCGCAAGAGTTGAAGATATATTTCTTTTCACCCATATGATCCATAGTGTGTTAGTACTGGTTGTAGAATATAAATTTTGAGAGGATCACTCCCAACTACTTTTTTTATTTTATTTAGCAAATGTTGCTTGCTTTTACACCATCTGGCAGTAATTAACACAATTTGATCGACCAAGGTGCAACCTACAACCCTTGTTTGGATGTTTTTTGAGCATGTATACGCTGAAGGAGAACTCCCGTATGTCCAACAAAGGCATTCAGATGCACTTATGTTAATATATGGCCACTAGAATAGCCCATGTCTTTATTTTTGTGGTTTTCTTTGTAGAAGAGGCGCACGCATTTTAGAAGGAACCATTAGCTGTATTAGAACAAAACTCCACGTAATATAAAACTAGCACACATGCCTCTATTTGAAAACAGGTTAGAGTTTGAAACCAGCACACGTGCCAATCATACATAGAAACTTGAACTTGGATTTGGTCTTGGTATAATTAGTGAGCATGCCACTTTATAAATGTGACTATTGTCATAAGCATGTAAGCATAAGCACCAGTGGTGAAGGCGCTTTCATGGTTTGGAACAACTATGAGAGCTTGTGTGCTCACTTTTGACATGTTTTAGCTATATATATGAACCCACTATGAAACCATAATTTCCCAAGATACCCCTAATTGTGTTAGAAAGGATCACGGTTGCAACATAAGGTACTTCAGAAATGGTAATTACAATTACTGGAAGTGGAAGTCTTTGGCATTTTGTCCAATAAAAAGCAAAGCAATTTTATATCTTACTCCTGGACTAATTTGTTCTGTAATTTTTTTAAACAGTCTTTAAATAATATTTTTAAAAGTTTTTTATTAACATGTGTTATGAGAGCCTTTTTTAAGTTTTTTATTAACATGTGTTATGAGAGCCTACTTTTACAATTTTTAGAAGCTTTTGAATCTTTCGCAATTACCTTGTTTAGATAAGCTTTTAGCCAATTCAAAGCAAATTTTTTTATATCTTCACCCAGGACCAATTTGTTTTGTAACTTTCTTATCGAGAGAAATAATATTTTTTTTTATATTTTTTAATAAAATTTCTATAATAACAATAATAAATTAAAAAAATAATAAAATTTAAACCTTAAAACTCCTGTCAATATAACTTTAACTTAAACTTGTTCCATTATCCAGCATATGGGCAAATTTTGTGCGCAAAAAGCGCATGTTGATGCAAATATGTTTTGTCAATATAACTTAAACTTAAACTTGTTCCATTATCCAGCATATGGGCAAATTTTGTGCGCAAAAAGCGCATGTTGATGCAAATATGTTTTGGAAACGTACAATGGTTCAGCCTTTGAGGGAAAAAAAATTGAGTCATTAAAAGCGAAAACGCAAATGGTGGATGTAGTCAACGGGGACATACCTTAGACTCTCCATTGAACCTAATTCGTTGTCTTCTCATATCATTTTCTATTTTGTGTAATTAGTGATATTTTTAAATGGCTTTGACGAAGTTATTTTTTCAGTTTTTCTCTATTTAACAATAGTTCTCGGGAAGGGATCCTCTTTATGTTCGCAGAAAATGTGTGGTTGATAAAAATAAAGCCTGATTTTGACTAATTATAACATAAAAGGATTTCATGCATGGATAGAATTGAGATAATAGAGTTGAGGCATTTAATTATTTAAATGGAAAAATTGTAAGTACAATTTTATAATTAAAAATTTAAGAAGATAATTAGTGAGATGAAATCAATAGAATTGGTTTAAATATGGTAATATATAAATTATGATAAGACTACGTGTTTAAGAAATTATAAATTTATTTAGAATTATGTATAGACAAAGTGTTTTCAAAAGAATGAATATATATATATATATATATATATATATATATGAGATTAGGAATATATCTTTTCTCTATTTTTAATTTTGTAATAAAAATGTTATTATAAAAAGTTTAATGAAGGGTTTAAAAACTTATGTATCTTGAAAGATTTTAATTTTGTAATAAAAATTTTATTATAAAAAGTTTAATGAAGGGTTTAAAAACTTATGTATCTTAAAAGATGAAATGAAATTTGAACCATTATCACTCTTGGTTTTTTAAGGCAGTCCATTAAATATAAAAGGTTGTGAAGAAGAAAAAGGTTTTGATTTTATAATAAAAAATTTTATTATAAAAAGTGTAATAAAAGGGTTTAAAAACTTATGTATCTTGAAAGATGAAATGAAGTTTGAACCATTATCACTGTTGGTTTTTTAAGGCATTCCATTAAATAAAGGTTGTGAAGAAGGAAAAGGAAGGAAGACAGAGATCAAGAAGAGTTGAGAGGAAATGAAGAAGGGTGATAGGAAAAGATGAGGTACACAAAAGAAGAAACATGTTCTAAGATTGAAAGTTGTCTTTAACTCAAAACCATCTTCAATGTTATATGTGAGTAAGAATGCATTTTAATTTTGATTGAAAATGCAACTCACACTTTGTAAAAATCTTCTCAACCTACTAAAATCTCCACCCAATGCTAGATTTCATGTTTGTGTTGCCAAGGTAAAAGGTCTATTGTTATGGTGTATGATTTAAGATTGTTAGCTAATTGCTTCAATTTGGCATATGAGCTAGAATTTAATTACTTGCTAAATGCTAAGACTTCCAGACCAAGTGGGAAAAATTAAATTGAGTCTCTTGCAATTGGGGAAGAAATTCACTCACTTCAATAATTGACATTCGGAGAGGTTCAGGAGAAGAAGTGCTTAGGAATACCAAAATTTCACAACAAATAAAGAGGCATTGAAAAAACTATATGCATGCGGAGACCAAACAAGCCCTTTCCATTGCCACTATGGAATCCTTTCCATTGTGGAAGGAAACACCATGAGAGAGTCAAGCATAGTAAATTCATTTTCCAAGATGCTTTCTCTAGAGCACTTTAGTAATTTTAAAAAGCACTTGAAATGCATTGGTTCCAAGGTATAGAGGCACATGGGCTAAAAGGGCAAGGGCTAGGCAAGAAAGGACAAGGGATTGTGTTCTCCATTGTAGCTCAACATATGCCTAAGCATGAAAGCCTAGTTTTTGGTGGAAAAGAAAGAGTGGGTGATTGCAACACAACTCAAGCAAGAACTACTAAGACAACCTTTGTCAAGGCGAGAGAATTAAGAATAAAATCATTCCCATAGAGGAATAGGAAAAGCAAGAAAAGGGGCAAGCAATAGGCCAATAAAATATATGCTTGTAGAGGCTTGGAAGGGGGAATCTAATGAGTGATTCCACCTCACAAATTAGCTCCAACACTTTGGAAGACTAAGCTGCCAAGCTTAGAAACCTAAAATGTCTGACATGGTATCTTTGATTTGTTTCTACTATAAAACAAATAAACCTAAAACTAGCAATTGTTGTCATTGTAACTTTAGATTTTGTTTATTCTCTTTACTCTCTCATTATGGCATGATATAATTTCTAACCCTATATTTTAACTTTAGATTTTGTTTATTCTCTTTACTCTCTCATCATGGCATGACCCTATCTTTCTTTTACCTCCTCGCATAGGAACATTGCCACTATTTGCTCGTACTATTATAAAAATCATTCTACATATAATCCTTCCTTTTAAGATTGATAGTTTTTAATACAAAGATGGATATTTTTTAATATTTTAATCAATTTAACAAATTTTACTTTCGTAACAACGACTCTTCACATCCTATATGATTACTCTTATCAATTAATTAGAAAACCACATATCGCACGATGCCGAGAAGAATGCGCTAACAAAGTTACTATATTACGCTTCATAACAAAGTTCCTAAATTCAATTTCATAACATATGAAAAAGGAGTAAGCAAAGTGGACAATTTTTTTTCAAGAAATCCCAGCCAACCAAACCAACAACTCTAAGAATTTCTTAATGCTTTTGATGAATCATCAAATTGTGGTAAGAGGGCAGACTTTTATAACTACTAGAAGCCTTTGGGTTTTTGGCTGCATACTTTTATAACTACTAGAAACCTTTGGGTTTTTGGCTATTAACCTATTTAGACAAGTCACTCTTAGCCAATCAAAAGCAGTTTTAGATCTTACTTCATGACCAATTTGTTTTGTAACTTTCTTATCTAGTCTCAAAACATTTATTTGAATGAAAATAAGGACTTTGAGATTTATCTTTTTAGGTTAAGTGTATTGATATTAGAATGGTAACACATTATTTTGGTTATTTTCAAACTCATCAATGAATATTATTTTTTTATAATATTTTTCTATTTTTAAAATAGTAATTATTATTTTTATAAGATTAAGAAATATTGTATTATAATCTGGTCAATTTTCTATATTCACAAAGCTAATTACAACAAAAGGGTTTTTACCCACCCCTTCACCCCAATGATTCATAAATTTGCCAGGAACCTTTCACCTGCTTCTTCCAAGAGAGAGGTGGTTATATCTGAAGGAAGGTAAAGCCAAGGTGGAAATTACTCTGAAAACGTTCCTTTGGTGGACTTCATTAGCACTCATTGAGATTAATTGGAATTGCCCATTCATATTATATGATTTTAGAGGTAGGTTGTTAGCATCCTTACTAGGTGTATTTTTATTTTATAGGATGAAGAGTATCTGTTCTGAATCCGAGATGGAGAGATGCACCTGTGTCTTGTAGAACACTTCAATTTATTGTTGCACCCTCCAACACCAATGCTCTGTAAAGACATTGTTCTCTGAACCCCAACCCAGGCCTTCCTCTTCTATGCTCCAATGTTGTTACTGTTGGAGATTGTAAAGGATTTAAATTTAGATTTAAACCAAAATGGATTGGACTTGGTTGTGGAGTATTAGCAATCTCATCAAGCAATCAATCAATCAATCAATCGATCACTAATTGGTGCCACTTGACTGACTGGGATTCTTTGTAGTGGTTTTTATGCTTGTGATTAGCTTGTATTTCCATGAGTAATTGATGGAGTGAATTGTGTCTGTAATTATTAGGATTTTAGTAGGAAATTTGTGAATTTAGGGAGTGGATATTTTGTCAGTAGAGATTGTGATCAGTGGGGAAGATTGTTGTTCTCGACAGTGGAGAAATTGGTTGGTTGCAACAGTAAGTAATTCACAAAAAACAAATTATTGATGAATGGCCGTAAATGGTTTTTTATATTGATCTATGAGGGAGTGTGATTTATCAACAAAAACTAGTTATAATGGCCTTTGAAATGAGTTTTAGGGTGATTTTATCATTAGCTGGTGTTATCATTGATTTTGATTAGGCCATGTGGTCACTTGAGAGATACGGTCACCTATGGTAAATGCTAGAGATAATGGTTAGATGTACACTCATTTTTTATATATGTAATTACACCTCAAATATTGTTCCTCATGGAAGAAATACTTGGTATTTTAATATTATATTTACGGCATACCCACCAGCAGTGGCATAGGTAGTGGCAGTAGCGGTCTTCCTTGTTTCTTCCATATGATTTCCAAGTTCTGCTGTTATTTTAGTGTTTATAAGATCCGTCTTGAAATGGATCAAATGTGCCATCATTTTAGATTTGGGGGATCATAATCAACATCTTTAATTTTGGCTTCTATTTTTTTATTGATCTACATATTTCAGGAGCACGGTAATATCTGAGGGTTGGGATAGGTTTTTGGTTTTCTATAAAAATATATTTTAGGAGCACAATAATGACCTAAAAAATTTCCCATCCATCTCTTGATGTGCACTTGAGCTAAGGACTAAGTTGAGTTTCTGGTTTTGTTTAAAAAAATATTGTATGGCAGTCAATG
The DNA here is from genome assembly GCA_027924585.1 of Larix kaempferi. Classification (NCBI taxonomy): domain Eukaryota; kingdom Viridiplantae; phylum Streptophyta; class Pinopsida; order Pinales; family Pinaceae; genus Larix; species Larix kaempferi. The sequence continues at coordinate 1,892,364 of BSBM01000766.1, read as the reverse complement.
TCCAAGATGTCCAATTTACGAATGTATTTTGTCTGGCATTTACACTAGTTGCATGTTTGTGAGTATTTGTTGGTTATTAAAAAATATTGATGTTTCCTTTCAAAACAATGATTTTGCCTAGACAGTTATAGTAAGTTATTCTGGTATAATACATTGGTCACCTTTCTTCTTTGCATAGAGTAGTTTTAGATTTCCATGGCTATCATACGATTTAATGCTCGGCCAACTGATTTGTCTTTTTGAAATTGGATTTGTCTTCTTGTTTACAGCTTAGTGGTATTCATTTTATGGCTTTTGCATTAAACTTTATAATGATGGTTTTCTGATACCGAAAGGCATCATACTTCACAAAATTACGAGGTTCACAAAAAAGTATTCATTCTACATACCCATTCCAAATCCATTTTAGTAATAAATTTATTCAGGGTGTGTTTCTCATTGATTGTTGTCTATACCCAAAGCTGCAAATAGACTAGGTGGCAATATCAGGGGCATTGCCACCATGTGGCTCTTGTTGTGATGGATCAAACGTGCACAACCTCTAGAAGTGGTAGAAATGGAAACTAATGTACATAATTAGGTGAAAGAAGAAGGAAGCATAGTCATCTTCAAGTTATTTCCATTATGATCACAATACAAGGTTGTGAGTTCTGCTCCTCGATCCAAAACCACTATGGAAAGGTATGTGACAGGTGTATAGAGGACACTTGGTATCAATTGCATGTTGTATTTACAGAAAGTGTATGATGCATTTGCGTACATTTTGACGAATGGGAGGCATTTATTCTTCTCATCGCCACTATTGCTTATGGTCGTTTCTTTAGAATTCAATAATGACACAAAACTATACTTCATGTAAATAGTTTATATGTTCACTTTTCATTATTATTCATTTCTTTAGTGCCTAACTACACTAAAATAAAAACATCTATTTGCATATGTATTTGATTGATTATAACATTCCCATAAAAGTATGGCTTAGATATGTATCGTTTTTAAGCTGTCAACGATGATGATTATTGAAGTATTAAAATTAAAAGAAAACAACTAAGAAATTAAAAGAAGCAAAGCAAATGATATGTAACTACAACTATGTTTCTTGTGTGTTTGTGATAATATCCAAACATATAGGAATAGTTTAATATTTGAATCTTTGTCCTTTATTAAATCAGAACTTGTTTTATTTGTCAACTTTCAAAACTAGGGTTTTTGAGTCAGTAGGATGTAGTGCACATTTTGGATTTTTGGGTCCAATCTTGGAAATTCTGCTGCAAGAGTATGCAAATATCATGGTCACACAAGCCTCGCCTAGAACAACTTGGAGAAACTTACATCACTCAAAAATGCTACTCCATTAATTTTTATGGCCTCGGACAGATTTTCTAAGAGTTCCTGAATGAGTTCATGATGCAACTTGAAATTGGACATAAAATGAGAAATGGGACTTGGATAAAAAAACCATCAACTCCATTGGATCCCTTGCAATAGATTACAGTTTGGGTACCCCTCACTCGTGTGTCCCCAGGCTTGAAGCTTGTTTTATTTGTTAATTTTCAAAACTAGGGTTTTGGAAAAGGGAGGCAATGCACATTTTGTATTTATAGGTCCAATATTGGAAATCTTTCCACAAGACCATGTGGGTAGCATGGTCACATAGGACTTTCCAAAAAAAATATTTAGTAACTTACGCTACTCGAAAATGTTTCTCTGTTATGTTTTTATGCCATGGGACAAATTTGTCAAGAGTCCTTGAATGAGTTCGGGTTACAACTTTCAACTGGACATAAAATGAAAACTTGGAGTCATATCGATGAATCCTTGACTCCATTAGATTGCTAGAAGTGGATTGAAATTGGGGTATCCCTCACCAGTGGGTTCCATGACACAAAACTTGTTTTATTTGCCAATTTTCAAAACTAGGATTTTTCTCAGTAGTAGGGAATGCACATTTTGGATTTATGGGTCCAACATTGAAAATCCTTCCCCAAGAGCATGTGGATAGCATGGTCACATATGCCTTGCACAAAAAAACTTGTAGCAAATTACAGTACTAAAAAATGCTTCTCCGTTATGTTTTTATGCCTGGGCACAAATTTGCTAGGAGTCCCCAAATGAGTTCAAGATGCAACTTGCAAATGGACATAAAATGAAAACTAGGACCTAGATCAATCAACCGTTGACTTTGATGGATCCTTGGTAGTAGATTACAATTAGGATACCCCTCACCCGTTGGTCCCAACACTCAATTTTTGTCTTATTTGTTGATCTTAGAAACTAGTGTTTTGCTCAGTAGGATGAAATGTACATTTTGGATTTATGGGTCCAATTTTGAAAATCCTTCCCTGAGTGTGTGTGGATAGCATGGTCGCATAGGCCTTGGCCAAAAAAACTTGCAGTAAATTATGATAATTGAAAATGTTTTTCCATTATGTTTCATAATGCTTGGGGAGAAATTTGTTAAGAGTCCTCATATGAGTTCAAGATGCAACTTGCAAATAGATATAAAATGAAGATAGGGACTTTGATCGATGAACATTGAATCCATTGGATTCCTAGCAGTGGATTGTAGTTCGGGTACCCTGACTTGTGTGTCCCAACACTTTGATCTTGTTTTGTTTGCCAATTTTCAAAAATTAGAGTTTTAATTAGTATGAGGCAATGCACATTGTGGATTTATGGGTCCAATCTTGAAAATATTTCCTCGAGAGAATGTGGATAGCATGGTCACATAGGTGTTGTTCTGAAAAACATGTAGCAACTTACAATACTTGAAAATGATGCTCTATTATGTTTTTATGCCATGAGATAAATTTACCAAGAGTCTTGGAACGAGTTTTGGATGCAACTTGCAATTGGACATAAAATGGAAATTAGGATTTGATTGATGCACTATTGATTTCGTTGGATTCCTAGCAAGATATTACAATTGGGGTACCCCTCACCCATCGGTCCCAAGTCTTGGATCTTGTTTTATTCATTGATTTTCAAAACTAGGATTTTTCTCAATAGGAGGCATTGCACATTTTGGATTTATGTATCCCATCTTGGAAATCCTTTTCTAAGAGCTATAACGGACATCTAGAACTGAATCATGGATAGAAAATATAAATTATGAGTTATGGAAGTGACGAATTACACATTGTTGTTTCAATGATGCTCAATGCTTTGAATATAGAAATTATTGGTTGAATATTTTTTGAGAGTTTAATGATGTGAAACAAGTACCAAGGATCAAGCTTCCCGAGCCTAGTCTTGTTGCTTGTTCTTTCATGAAAATTTTCCTCATAAATCAACCCTTTAAAAAAATCAATTGCACCATAGTGTAGCTTGGGGTTAGTGTCAATAGTGGATGCTTACAATTATGAGAAAATTTCTGATGTTGCTAGTCCACAGAAGGATACTTTCTTATAGCTAAGTAGTATATTCCCTTATGTAATTTGTTATCCATATTATGAGTTGTTTATGAATTGTGAATCAATGTCGAATAATGGTGTGTGCATGGTAGAGTGATCTTTTCTGTTTTCTATTTGGATTGACATCTTTATTACTATAGAAATATATCTTTTTATTGGCATATACTATTTGATTAAATATTGTTTGGAATTACCTTCAATGTTTATCATGGGTACCATCCTCAAAATGAGAGCAAGTAGCTAGGTGTTTTCCTCGGAAATTATACAATGGAAAATAAAATTATATAAAAAAATTAGGTTTATTGTTAAGATCCTAATGGACGGCCTTCACTAACATCTCAGGGTTTTGGTGTAACGGTTTGTATCATTTGGTATCAGAGCCTCCACCCAGGTTCAAGTCACAGAGCGGGTGGCAATGTCGGCATTGCAGTGTTCTCCCGAGGCTCGTACGGCGCAAAGGGGACACCACCGTACGGCCACACATCCAGCCCAGAGTCTGGACTGCGGAGCGTGGTGGGATGTTAAGATCCTAATGGACGGCCTTCACTAACACCTTGGGGTTTTGGTGTAACGGTTTGTATCATTTATCAATGGAAAAATCTATTATTGATTTTATTCTCTAAAATTTTGATGTGACATGAGGTGTGGAAGTGTTAATAGAGATTATTGAATGTATGTAAGTGACTAAAATTGTTGGCATTCTTAGTATAGTTTTAACATGTGATAGAGTTAATGCAAATAACACATATTCAAATCAAATAAATAATAAAATAACATCATACTTAAACATCAAGTAAACAAAAACCATGCAATAATAAAGAAATTAGTATATCTATATTGGTCAAACTATACACATTTTCCAAAATGGCTTATTGTTCCTAAGTCACATAAGGGAACCTCGTTCCCAAAAATGAAATAATGGCACCTCATGCCCTAGACAAAAAAATGGAGTGTGTGCCTAAAACTATAGTATCATGGCTGATATACACAATGGATGGGTCATTGATGCTCACCACTCTCATCGCTACTAGGTCCATACTCAATGATTATATTCCTCCTCTTAGAGCTAGAGGCAACTCAAGTAATCTTATGTCTCAGAGTTGCGCATCTTTCTGGAGACTAGAAAATAAAAAAAAATTCAAGTGAGTTTTGTTTCCATGATTCTAGCAATCAACACATAGAAAATGATACTTTAGAATTTCATAAAAAAAGCTCACTACAAATGGGGGTACAATTCATGAGGTCATTCCCCTCCTCTATGTTCCTAATCGCTCCGTGATACCTCCTTGCAACAACTTCAAGAATCAATAAATGAACTTTAATCATTCCTAAAATCATTTCCATCAAGATGGATAAACAATTCATCAACTAATGAACTCACCATGAACAACTATGGCGGTGGAAGAGATTGGCTAGGATGTGGAGCACTTGAATGGGAAACCTACTCCGACAAAATCATTGGTGAAGGGTTAATATGTGCGGACATAATGGATGTAACCATAAGGGCTTACCAAGGGAAAGCATGGGTAGGATGGGTGGGTGTAGTCACGGTGGATGCAATATGATGGGGTGGAGCAGGGCAAGTAGTTGCACCCACGATAGATGCAATAGGGAGGGATGTAGTAGGGAAAATGGATGCATGCACTAGGGATGCAAGATGGGGAAATGCAGTAGGGGGGATGGGTGAAGCCAATGGAAAATATCGTGGTTGTGGGTTTAAATAAACCCCCATGGGTTGCAAGATGGAAATAATAACCATATGAGGGGACATGGGAATGCCAATAGATGGTGCAAGGTGGATAGGGAATGGACTTATGGAAGGTGGTTGTGGTGTGTACATGTGGAATATGGGTTCTTGCAAATAAGTTTATAATGTGAACATTGGTACCAAAAGATGAAAACCAACAAAAATAGAACAAATTTCACATTAAAACTGAATCATTAGTACTTGGGAATGGTGCACTTTATATACCCAAGTGGAAATGGATGTGTTATCACATCTATGTTAGATGGAGATACCATACTGCAGACTGTGCAGCCGAGGACCGCACAGTACTTTTTTTTCCAGATCAGAGATTCAATGCCTTCAGAGGAGGCACACAATTTTGTTCAGATTGCCCCGATCAGTTATATCAGAGGGGACAGTTGGTTGTATAGTGGTACAAACATGTTACTTAGCATTTACCACAGGATCGCCCTTCCATGTCAGGCTTTGATATGAGCCCATTGAGACAGTTGCCTAGTCTTGTTTCGATTGAGACTATCACGGAGTATTGCTGGTTTACTTTTTGTGCACGGATTCAGCAGAGATCCAATTCAGAGACAGCCTTAGCAGCAGGTATATGGTGCGGTAGGTATTGCATTTGATATGTATTGCTCATGATTGTTGCTTAGACTTGTTTATACATGATAGTACACTAACTCTACATATGATGATTGATTTGGTGATCTAGCTATTTTTATGATATGTGATTGGGCCCTTGGTGATGTCAGTCCACCCTTTCCTAGTAGGCTCATGTTATATGCACACCGGGTTACACCCCTACTCTTGGTATAGACTTGGTCATTTAGTCCCCCTAGGCAGTTGACTTTAGATCCACCTTCACCTTCTCCATCCATCCGACTCATACATGATGTACTTTCCCGACTTGGATTCCAATTTGTGACTTGGAGGATCCCTTTCCCCACTGATCTCTGAGTATGCCATGATTCCTTATCTATTGTGCCTCGGCTCTTTAGTGTGTGAGATGCACTCTCAAACTTGGGATTTGCTCCTGTCAGTTTCCCCCGATGTTGCAATGCAGTTAGGATTGTGTAGCCCCACCGGGTGTTCCCCATTGGTCATTGAAGCATGTATTGCTCACCCCCATTACTTTGCAGTATGAGCACCATGATGATATCTATTGAGATATGTATGTAGCTCAAAAAGGGCCTTGATGTAAATTGAAGAAATGAAGAAATGTAAAGCAAGCCAAAAAGGCTTTTTGTAAATGTAAATCTAGCCAAAAAAGGGCTAAGTATGAAACTCATTGTAAAATCCATGCAATGTGTTTATAAACACACATGGACATTGGTCAGCCATACATGTCAGCATTTGTAGTGGTTATTTCCTCACCTAGTCCAACGGGGCAAGGAGGTGAGAGGGAGTAAGGGACAAGCTCAAGATTGTCCCCTAGAGTCTCAAGTTACGGTTTGCCGGACACCCAGTTTGGCGGCTCTAGAAAAGAACCTCACAGAGTCTTCGAGCATGGATGTGAGTTGTGAGATACTTGTTAGATGACCAGTGGTGGTTTCCCTGCACTATACCCATTTGTGAGGCATCGCCCTTCACTGTGTTTTGTCATGGTATACTTATCTTAGTGGACCCTGCTTTCCCGAGTTATCCAAAAGGTTACACGATCTTTATCCTTGTCATCCCTTATCCTTCGCCACATATTCCACATCACCCAAAGTCATCTAGGTGGTCAAGTCTATAGGTTGTGCATAGTAACTGAGTCTTTTGGATGTGGTGGGCCCACCTCACCTGGGGCCTTGTATTTTCCGAGATTTAAAGCATTTTTTGGATCACCATATTATTGTCATATTGTTTAGTAATGTACTAACTTGTATAAGGAATCCTTTCGCTTCATGATTGCACACAGGTATTCAACCAGCACCATTGTTGACCAGATTTGACTTGGTCAAACTAGGTTGACCAGGCCAAAAATGGGCCCAAAAAAATGTTGCGACCAGAATTTAAATTTTGGTCAATTATTATCTACAGGGGACCCATATGAGCTCCCACGTGACAGATTGCAAAAAGATCAAGGCGTTTGTAAGATTTTTAATTATTACTAGTCATTAATGACCTGTTTTAATTAAAAATCATGGATTTGGGGCAAATAATGCCTAAGTGGTGGATCGGGGTCGTTCGAGTGGTCATTCCTACTATTTTTGGGGTCCACGATCACATTGCAGCAGACGGTTCGGAAATCTGGGCACTTTAGATGGGTCAAAATCCCAAATTACATCTTCAACAGTATAAACCAACAATAAAATACATGGAAAATAAAAAATTGACAAAGGAAACTATAGCAAAGGGTGAAAATCAATGGCTGGCAAATAAAAAGGTGATTCCTAAGGTAAAATGGTAATGTTTGACATGGTGTTTATGTATTGTGGGGCCCTCTCTTGCCCAGCTCTCTAGGTGGGATGAATTGCCCATGGGGGGCATTTTTCTCCACTTGGGCAATTTGATTTTGTTGTATTGTTGGCATGTGGGGCCATGATGTATTATCTAGGGGGATAAAACACTATTATAGACACCCCCTAGCATTGTATTTGATATTATATGGGCCCTACATGGAAACCCCCATCCACTAGTGCGCTATCCATGGGCAATTCGCACCCCCACCAGGAGAGCTCTCCACCATTCGATTTGTTTGATGGGGGAGTAATCCTAGCTCTCCATTTTGGGGGGAAACTTGTTTTGAGAATGACCTTTCTCTATAAGAGAAGGCATTCACTCCATTGTAGAGCCTCTTGGCTTTGTTGAGACTTGATATAGAGATTTTTGAGAGACACTTCGACTGAGTTACTTGTGATATGGAGAGAAATCCTTCTTGTGTTGATTGAGATCATATTTCTGATGCATTGCTGAGCTATTTGTGGTGTCCCAATATCTCCTTGAGCATTTCGATTTGCAGGTGAAGCTGGCCACTTGAGGAAAACTGTGTCCCCTAGGTGAGAATATTCCTCAACTAGTTGTTGGTGGGGCCCACTTCCACTTCACACATGAGATATGCGTCCTTTTTACTGACAGAGATCAGAGTAGCGCCTATATTGGGTCATTGGAAGTTAATTTTGAGTTAAAATTGGTTAGCTTAAGTGGTTGTCAGTTAGTTGAGTCCTTTGTTTAGTTGCACTAGTGAAACTAGTGCAACTAGCTATCAGTTAATATTGAGTTTATTTCAGTGAATTGAGTTAAATTGAGTTAATGTCAGTTAATTTCAGTTAAATTGAGTTAAAGTGATTTATTTCAGTTAAATTAAGTTAAATTGAGTTTAACTAAATTATTTTAATTTAATATTGAGTTATCCTGAATGAATGGGAGTGAATTTGGGAAAATTCGAGTCAGTGGATGAAATTTGAGTTACCTTCATGCAAGAGGAGTAATTCATGGGTGATTGAGAGTTAGTTAAGGTAGATTGGATCCAACCTTGATGAGTTCAAATTAGTCAGGGACTAGGAGTGTCTTTTTCAGTGTTTTAGAGTTAGTCTTGGTAGATTCAAGTTAAGTGAAGAAGGAGTTGCATTAAAGACTTTTGAAACTCGATGTTTCAATCCATACTTTGGGAGTTTCAAAAGTGTTTAAAGCAGCTCCTTCTTCACTCAACTAATCCCGCATAATGACTGTCTTCAAACATATTCAAGTTACTCAGTTAAGAACTTGAATGAGTCAGTCAAGGGTTTTTAGGAAGCCCCAGTGATTGGGAGTCTATTCTTAGTGGTTTGGAGTCCATATCTTGGAGGCAATTCGAATGGGTCTAAAGGGGATTCAAATTGCTCCATAATTTATTCATTCATTCATTTTTTAGCCTATGGGTCAGTGCAGAGGAGGCTCTGACAGGAATGGCGAATGCCAATGGGAAATTTGGTCATTATACTTGCACATTTTTGCAAAGAATTATGCTTACAGATAGAGGAGGATCTGGTGAACCATTATATTGTCCTTGGAGACAAATTATTCGTATGTTTTGGATTCCCTAGTAGGGATCCAAAGGGTGTTTGTGGTAGTGTTTTCTATGTGGTTCGAATGCCCTAGTAGGGATTCGATATGTGGAATTGGGAGAGTTGGTTCTCCTTTATTTTGAATGCTCTAACGGAGATTTGAGTTTGTGCTTTGACCTGGGGGGTAGGAAGTGTTGTTGTTTCACTAATATTATCCAATAGGAGAGGGGGACAATTTTGTGTGGAAATATCATTCTGGTTTCACTAGAACTTGAGGGAGAGGGGGACAATCCCAGACAAGTGTCTAGACCATGCACTCATCTTGCAAGATAGGGGGACAATTTTGACAAGCGAGCTATATTTTAGTGGTAAGTGGTGCTCTAGAAGAAGGGGGCAATCCTGATAAGGAGACCACATCGGCTACTACTTACCTTTATGGGAGAGGGGTACAATCCCGAGAAAGGAAGCACTTTGATTATGATCGTGTCTTATGGGAAAGGGGGGGAATCCCGAGGAATAGGGGTTATAATTCATTTATATTCCTTGAGGATGAGAGATATCATGTGTCATCCATTAGTGTCCATCCTAGAAGAGACCTTCTCATGCGAGATTCCAGGACCTCAACTTGGGGGTGATCATTCGGCAAGAAAACATATGCCAAGAAGATATCTACGATTGGGAGGAAAATTGTCATATTGCTTCCAGTTGTGTATATCAAGATAAGCACTTAGACCTCTAATATTTTATGTATGATTATTGAGATGTATCATGAAGTCTTATTTTGTACTCTTAATGTTTAAGTATATGATAGGTTTATCATGTTACTAACTTTGATGTTGGATTGACAGCCTCCGGGAAGGTATGTGATTCCCTGAACTAGTAAATTGTAATTTGGTATGTATATTGTATGATGAATTAGGAAATCTGATCATGGACACTCATATGGCTGTATATGGCTATTACATATCATATTTTCCCATGGGTTTTATATCTAGTTTATAATTAAGAAAATGGTTAAAATTTATCTTGTTTATGAGTAAGCTTTTAATGCAAATATTATTGATCAAATTGAGATGTTAGTACTATGCTTTATTTATGTTTTTATGAGATATTATAGGACTCATATGGACTGTCATGTGGCTGTATACAACAACCCCATATCAGGTCTGCCATTGGGGTTTATAGATTGTAATTGACTTTAAAACTGTGTCAAGAAAGTATATGCAAAATTCTAGCTGAGTTAAGGAAGTGTAGGCTTTACTAGTTAACCTAGAAGTTTTTAATTAATTACAAAATGACTAATTCCCTTTGAATAAACATATACACTGTGCAAAGATCAGAAATAAACCTTCTCTACCTTAAGAGAGAGCCATGCACCCTTCTTTACCCATGACCTAAATTGGGAGTGTTACAAATAGTATCAGAGCATGGTTCCAATGCTGGGATCTAAGGGCTGGTCGCTTGTTTTCTGATATCGCTCGAGACGAGATATAGTATTTTCCTTTTGATGTGATACTATGGATCGTTCACCCGAGACAGGTTCTTATTTGTTCTAGTTTTATGTTACATATATTAAAATTTATTTTCGGGTAATTGAAGTGGGCGATCAACGGATGTTTGGTTGGAGTTTGTATTTGATACCCGTATCACTTTAAACTCTTAAATATTCAATCGAACCTTGCACAGACTTATGGTGTTATCTTGCTTTGAAAATAGAGATAGTAAAGTGTCCAACTATTACGCAAATCGAAGGCGGATTGTGATTTTAGCTTTTATAACTTATGTTTTGAGTCATTCCTGTGTTTTCCGATATTTCCATTATGAGATTATGTAAACAATGTTAAATTTTATCAGACAGGAAACCTCCCTCGGAGTACCGACCTCTCCGTGATTGCATTATGCTCCTCTCCATGATTGAAATTTGGGCGTTCTTTGAGAGATCTGCCCATGTGTTTTCTATTTTAATTTAGGTGACTAGAAGCTCGGAGGTCTCTGAGAGAGATGAATCATGCAAGAAATAAATTTACTTTAGTGACTGAAGATTTCATATATTGTTTTCACATAAATTCCAAAAGAATTCAGCTGCAACCTCTGGGTAGACGTATCAACCCTTAAATCATTGTACTTCTGACAACTGCATATTATAGTGATCCATATAAACAATTTAGGGTGATCTCCACGGGAGGGATTTACCCTCTTGGAGAGTAATTAATTATGTAAATGGTTTTTGCTGAAGGGAAAGGCACCAGAGGGTTATTGATAGCGCAAATTGATTATTATCTCATGACAAGAAATGTTGATTCCGTTGATTTCATGTATTAGACTCAGTTATAGGGAAATTGAATTGTGTAGTATGGATCGAATGCTCTTTAGTTTGTTTCGGGTTGACAATCGAGTGAATCACGAAGATCATGACCTCAAAACTTTGTGATTTCCTTGTACATGTTAGAAATTCCCCCATGGAAGTGGAGTTCGTTAATCGAACTGTTTTAAAAGAATGACAGTCAAATTGCCTTAGAAAATGATAGTCGATCTACTTTAGAAAAAGGGTGACAGCCGATTTGCTTTAGAAGAAGAATAACAGTTGATCTGCTTTAGAGAATGATAGTCGATCTTTTTTTTTTAAAAGATGGATTTTTATGGTAGTTGAAAGAACTGCTATTATTTTATTTTATATTGTGGATAACTCAAAATCGGATTAAGTTACTAATGGTGGAGAATAATAAAGTCAAATGTTAAAAGATTTCTTTCATAGTATTATTTTTTAGTTTTTTAGCTGATAATAAAGACAAAGGTTACATGTAACATTACAGCATCTCTCCCATATTAAATTGTAAAGCACCTCGTTTCACTAGTGCAATGATTAGTAAAACTTTTATACAAGTTCCAATCTGAAATTGAATACTTAAATAAATAGAATTATTTTCAATTAAGACAAACCCGGCAAACCCAAGAAAAGGTATCATCAACCATTGTAACTGCTTATCTTATCTTCTAAACCGACAGTTGTAAACATTTTTTTTCCTATGTAATAGAAGCAATCTACACCTTCATGCTGCATTACTGTTATCATCTAACTGGTGGTGGAAGATAGATCCTAATGCCTTCACCAGTGACTGAACTCATAACTGAATGAAGGGATAATCCTTATTTTAATTGTATGCCTACCCTCTGTTTTTTTTTTTTTTTTACAGCACTCGCCTCCCAATGTCAGTGTTTCCATACTTGGCAGCTCTACTGTATTACTTTGCCCGCTCATAGTAGGTTAATCCAGTGACAGTGGCGTTGTTTTCGTTAGAGTGAGATATGGGTCACCGACCTTTCTTAGCAGTACTAACTTATAACATGGTTGAATTTAGATGTCATCTCTCGAGAGTAGCGAGTTTTGATCAAACCACCTTACAAATGAAACCGTCTTCACCGTTTGCTTTACCGAAACTTGTCAAGGCTGTCGAACCCTTGTTTGTTTGTCGAAATATTTTTTAAAGGTTGTCAAACCCTTGTTTATTAGTTGGAATATTTTTATAGGTTGTCGAACCCTTGGTTAACACTGGGAATATTTTTAAAGTTACTTTCAAGTTTATATATATTTGTATGTTAGAGATTGCTTTGCATGAATTTCAAATATAAATAGGTCGAATGGATTTATATATAATGGATTATAAAAAAAAAAAAACATTATGTAGGTTTTTTATCCTTGAGTTATGTTTAGTGGTTTAAATTAATAATTTAATATATATATATATATTATATGGAATTTGTCAATAGAAAGAATTCTATTTATATATATAAGATGATTATATGTAACCATAAATATCATAGAAGACATATGTTTGGCAATAGAAAGAAATCAATTTATATATATATTAATTATATGCAACCATATATATGTATAAGTCAAATGTTTTGCAATGGAAATAATCTTAATTATATATTTTTGTTATAGTTCCATATAGTAAATGGGCGTATTCTAGAAATGTTATGACCACGAAGAATATGGTAGTTAGATGTTTTTCATAAGTATTGCAAGAATTGTATGGCATATAGGTGTGTCTAAATATGCTTGGGAGTCTTGGGCTTGTTGATAGTTTATTATATAAATAAGCTTGGCATGTTGTTCCTCTAACATTGAACATAATGTAGGATGGTGTTTTACTTATTTGATTGTATTAATGCTTTAAAAAGGAATAACAATTTTTTTAGGTTGTGATTTTGAGTACGTTAAGAAGAAGGATGTAGGTATTATACCCATAGTAAATCGAACCCTTAGAAGAAGGATGTAAATGTTTAAAAGTATATGATTTGTGAAAAATATAATTTTTTATATGAATGATTAGAATAAGATTCTTCATTATTTATATGACCTATCTCTTGTGTTCCAAAATAACCGGTAATGATTTTCCTTGACAAAAGTTGAGGTGTCATATTAATGGGATCGTGTCTCATTAAAGAAAGGCAGTTGTGTCATAGTGCATGTTTATACATTACCATGGAAGAACTGTGTCAACCTACTGATGTATATTTACTAGAGACATTGACTTACATTGAACATCCGTTAATAGGATTTGTGGTTATGATTCCAAGATGTTTTTTTTTTCTAAGAAAAAAAGCGTAATTTTATTTCAGCAGAGGTGAAAAAATTACATTCTGTATATGCATAAAGCATGCGGTTATCCATTGAAGGACAAAAAACCCAGTACAAAAAGACTTCAGTACATCAGTCCGGTATGTTCATCATCGCCAAGTAAATGGCCACATCAGTAAAACAAAACTATAAGAAAAAAAACATAAATATGTCTGGTGGCTCCCCGAGCCTCCTAATTTCTCCAAAAAAGTTCTTAAAAGATTATAATAGGTCCTCAACCTGTCATCACAACAAAAAAATAATAATTGTTCCATAGTTTATAGTATCTTCACTACTGTTCCTGTAACTGATCCTGTATAGCCAGTTCGTCAATAAAAGGTCTATGATAGTATTCATAGAGTGTCCCATTTCGATGTTCCTTTATTTTCCACATCCCCATTGCCAAGTCCCTGCCAATATTAGAAGCCTTGTCTGCCTCTTTGTTGTTCTCCCTGAATATATGTCTGCAAGAAAAATGTAAAAAGGAAAGTTTTAGTTCCAGGATGTCCTGTAGTATATTTGCAAGTCTAAGGTCCCTGCATTGTTGAGTGCCAATTGTCCAGTTTGTGACATTCATTGAATCTCCATACACGTTTATCCGTTGACAATCAATCTCCCTAGCGAACATGAGAAGAAGCTTTAGGCTCATTAATTCAGCATAATTGTTCCCACCCTCCCCCAGTCCCCAGAAAAGGTGGTATGAGTGGGTTAGAGATAGATGAAGAACAGCCCCACCCCCACAGTTGTTTTCCAAAGCAGATCCATCGTAGAAACCCCAAGGTATAGAATCGTCGATTTCAAGAGCAAGGACATCTCGTTGTTTCGCAACTTTGATGTGATGAGGGTAGGCCTTTATGAATCCACAGATCTGTACAGCTGTGACCATCGGTGTACTGATTTTTTCATTGAAGATCATGCCATTCTGTGCCAACCAGATGCCCCATGCCACCAGTAATGGGATATTTCTGTAAGATATGCCAATAGGGTCCCTAAACCACTATGACCAAGCCGATAGTATCGTATCCCAATCCCAATTAAACAGGGTATTTGATATTCTGGAGCATTCCTCCCATACCTACACCGCGTATGGACAATGGAGGAATAAGTGAAGACACGTTTCCTCGTTCGCTTTGCACACAATGCACCACCCCGGCCCCGCCCTGTTCTTTTGCTGTAAAAAATCCCAGGTAGGGATGGTATTTTCGAGGACATTCCACATGAAGATACGATGTTTCAATGAGCAGTTTATCTTCCATATGGATTTCCACCACCATACCAGCTTACGTGGATTAATGAAGTGACTTAAGCTAATGTATCCATTCCTTGGTGTGAACATTCCATTGGGAGCCCCTTCCCATACCAAACAGTCCTCCCTGTCCCGAATGTGAATATGTGAGCGAATGAGTGCTCGGTAATAAGTTCTCAATTCCCCCTGTTCATCCACAGATAGTGCCAATGTGTCTGCACCTATCCACGACTGGTTCCATGGGTGGATCCTATCATGAATTCCAAGCTGGGACAAGTAAGTAATGCCAATTTCTCGAAGAGATGTAATCAATTCACCTGATAAGATGTGTCTACCTGCACTCCCAAACCAAGGATCTTCCCCAACACGAAGAGCCTGTCCATTCCCAATATTCCACGCTAGAAGATCTCCAATCACAGAGAAAGATTTGATAACAGCTTTCCAAATAACAGAACAGCCATTATGTGACTTATTCGTAGACCGAACCCAGTCCATTACATATATAGGGGCAATGTATTTCTGGATGAAAACTCTTGTCCAAAGGCTTTCAGATTTTAGCAGTCTCCAGCCCCCTTTTGCTGCCAGGGATTTTGAGAAGAGATGAATGTTTTTTAGACCCCAACACCCTAAGGCTTTAGGGATAGCGATTTTCTGCCATCGGACCCATGGGGAAACAAAATCTCCTTTACCACTCCAAAGAAAACGAAAGCATAATTTCCGAGCTTTTTCCAACATCCCTTTGGGGATCCATGAGAGGGACATCTAGTACACCGGGATGGCCTCTAAGACAGATTTCACCAGGACCAGCCTACCAGCTCTAGAAAGCCACCTGTGACTCCAGACCTTCAACCGCTTGTGAATTTTTTCAATAAGCCAGTGCCAATCCTGTTTAGTATAAGCATTAGGTTTTAAGTGATACCCGAGGTAGCAGAAACCATCCTCAAGACGTAAAAATGTATAGGGAAAGATCCTTCGAATAGCTGTAATCTCACATTCCCTAAGTAAGTGAGTCGTTATAGTGGATTTCCTGTCATTGATCTCCATACCCGTAGCTTGAGAGAAAAGTTGAAAGATGTCCTAGAGAGTTTCCAAGTCCCTAGCCGAACCAGAGCAGTATATGAGTATATCATCCATGAAAAGCAAATGTGTGATAAATAAATCTGGAGCCACTTGTATACCCTGGAGAGTGCCATCCCTACAAGCCTTTTTCAGTGCTTTACTTAGCCCTTCAGCAACCAACAGGAACAGTAAAGGTGATAGTGGGAAACCCTGACGCAGACCTCTTTCAGACCAAAAGAAGGGAGAGGATGCACCATTGATGAGAACCACAAAAGATACTGTAGAAATATAGCTCATAATCCACCTAATAAAATCCACAGCAAAACCCAGATGAGTAAGGAGTAAATGAATATATAGCCAACTCACCTTGTCATATGATTTTGACATATCAATCTTGATTATAGCTCCTTTGATTTTCTTTGCTTTCATACTATGGGTGCCCTCTTGTGCTATACCAATCGCCTCATGGATTTGTCGTCCTTCCAGGAATCCAAACTGTTCCTCAGAGATATGTTTGGACAGAATAATTTTAAGCCACCTGGCGATAATCTTTGACACCACCTTATATACACAATTACACAAAGAGATGGGTCTGAAATCACTTAAAGAGGAAGAATTGTCAGTTTTAGGTATAAGGGCTATAAAGGTGGAGTTTAGGGCAGCTGGGATCCGCCCAGAGATTCTAGTGTCTTCAACCATCTGCAATAGATCATTCCCAATAAGCTCAAAAAGTGCCAAGAGTAATTCTACGGTCCATCCATCCGGTCCCGGACTTTTGTCTTTTTGGAAACTCTGTAAAACTCCCTTCAGCTCTTCTTCAGAGACATTTTCCATCAATGAGTGATTGTCTTCCTCGTCCACAAACCAAGGAAAAAATTGTGCCATTCTAACTATTTCCAATATGTTAGCCTGTGCAGGGGCTTTAAAGATTGTTTGGAAGTGATTTACCCCAACCCCAGCCATACTATCAAAAGAAGTCTGGGTATCCCCCAAAGAGTCTTCTAGGCTCCAAATGGTATTAGACGCCTTTCTACCTTTTGCATATGCATGGAAAATTTTTGTGTTCTCATCCCCAGCCGATAGCCATAATGCCCTGCTTTTAAGACTCCATGTTTCCTCTTTTTCCAATAATAGCAAATTTCTCCTACCTTCCAGTGATACCAAATGTGCTTTTTCTTCTGCAATTCCTAGTCCCCCGGATCCAGAATCATAAATGGACTGCAGCTCCAGTTCAATCGTCTTCAAATCTCTATCAGCTCTACTGTTCTTTTCATAGGCCCAAACCTTCATTGGCCTTTTAATTCTTTTGATATTGGCAGAGAACTGATGAGAGGTAGAGAGGCCCCCCCTGGCATTGTAGGGTACCCAAAGGGATCCAACAAGGTCAAAAAAAGTCTCATCTTTTAACCAGATCTTGTTAAACTTCAGCGGCCCAGCTGGTTTAGAAGGTCCATCACGAATCTCCAGAAATATAGGGAAGTGGTCAGATGAGCCCCCCAAACCTACCCACTGCCTCAGTAGATAGTTTCTATCCACAAAAAGATCAGACACCAAAAACCGATCCAACCGTTTCTCAACTCTGTTATCTCCTGTTCTGTTATTCCTCCAAGTAGGTTTTAGAAGAGTTGGCTCAATATCCAGCAAATTTTTTGTGACCAACTTATGAGTGAAAAATTCTGCCAATGGGTCTGGCCGAGCTCTGCTACCCCAAACTTCTGCCATGCCTAGAGAAAAATTCAAATCCCCTCCGAGAATCAGGTTTCCTTCCTATAACAAAGGATGTGAGAGAAGAGAATCCCAGAAAGGAGCCCGGTTCAAATATGGTCCATAAACATTTACCACTGTAAAGAGTTCACCAAAATCAAGAGACAAACAGGTCATTCCCAAAGCCGCTTCCACTCCCCAGAGGTTATGGCACTACACTGTACGAGAATTCCAACCAATAGCCTGACCTCCAGACCAACCACGAGCATCCAAGGTAGAAAAAGTCCAGCCTCCAAACCAACTTTCAAGTAATGTTTTTATAACCTCACCAACACCCAAAGTTTCTTGAAGTAGAATGATATCCGGGTGTTCAAGAGATACCACTCTACGAAGTGCTGATCTTTTATGGGGACCAGCAAGACCCCGACAATTAAAGGACATGAATTTCATTAACGACCCTACTTCTGGGCATGCACTGCTCTAAGCGCCCGATCAATAGTCACCTGTTTTCCTTCTAGCAGATCCATCTTGGCCTTGGATTGTGCTTTAGAAAGATGAGATTTCCTGCCGCGGCCTTTCCCAATTTTATTCACCCCAGCACCCAACCCTCCCGGGGAAACTTTAGTAAGGGATCGTAGAAAATAACCAGAGTCAGATGAGGTGGTAGGGGAGGAGGAAGAAGGGCCTTCAGTAGGACCAGGATCAGTTTCAGGGGGTAGGTCAAGCAGCCTCACCCCGGGGTATGGCAATGTATGTGAAGAGGAAGGGAGGGCAGGAGCGATACATGTAGGTTCCACTAAATCCATAGCTGAGGAGATATTCAAATTTTTTAAAGCCTCTAACCAGTCCGGATTATAAAAATAAAAGTTTTTTAAAACAAAATGAAAGGAGAGGGGGTTTATGGATTGAGGAATACCCACAGACGATGTCCCTAGTTCTGAGACAGGAGCTGGTTGAGAAGGCTCAATAGATGTTGTTCTAGGTACCAACTGTCCATTAAGTGGCGCATCCATGACCGGCTCCTGATGAATGCCCGCAGCCCCTTCCGCAGTAGCACCGGGTTCTGATAGAGCAAGACCATGAGGGTCTACCATATCCCGGAGGATTCCATGCCCTTCATCCGCATCCAAAGCCACACTATTAGAAGGTCCAGAAAATGGAATATCAGTCGGAGGGGTAGACTCCATAGCATTTGTAGATTTTAGAGTGCCTCCATTTTTCCTCCGTAAAGGAAGTTTACACTCAGCAACCGGATGACAGTAAGCATGACAGCGGCGACATCTGAAGGGAACATTTTCATAGTCCAGTTTCTGCACATATACATAGGGTACCTAGCTGAGGGTAACGTCCGGTGCTAACCCATCTTTGATGTTCAAATTAACTAAAATACGAGCAATCTTCCTCTGACGGGATTGTAGAAAACTGTAGTCTCCATCTAAATAAGTACCAATCATGTTACCAATCCCTCTAAAATGCCGCTCCGACCAGTAATGGAGAGGTAAACGGGGGAGCCGAACCCACAGTGGGACTAGATCCAGTCGTTCCCGGCTAGCATCAAACATCGGATGCCAAGGCTTAATCATGACCGGGCAGTGATCCCAGCTCCAATTGGAATTTAGGACCCATTTAGTATGTTCCTCATTGTTGAAATTGAAAGAAAACTAGTTATGGGTTAATTCCACAACTTCTGGGGTATAACCTAATTCTGCAGCCCAATTTGCTCCCACCCATGCCTCAATGTATGCAGAGAGAAGGATCTGCCCAATGCCTTACCAACCAAGGTTATATTGGTCATCTTGACCAATTGATTCCACTCAATATCTTCCCCAAGTGCATAGTTGTACTTGGTCCTGCTTAGCTTCAACCATCATTTTCTGCCCTGTTTAACCTTATGTGAGGTATCATCCAAGGAAGGACCTCCCCATTCTTCAGAGCTGGTACCAGATCCCACACATGGACTAGAAAACCCACGTTGTTCATGTAGTTCCAGTAACCCCAGCCTCGAACCTTCCCTCGCCTCAGCAGTGTTCAAAACAGGAAATGAGTCCGTTGAAGGGAAGCCCACACTTCCAGTTCCCTGAAATCCATTGTTTGCAAAATTAGACCCTTTCTTTCCGCCCACCGAACCCTCAAAATCTTTTATGACCTGTTCCAAAGACCAGAGGGAAGTCCCAGCTTCCTTCAATGGTGAAGTCGATGGGATACGGGCTGATGAAGCAATTAACGGCCTGGAACCAAGAGAAAAGGCAAGAAAGTCGGATAATGAAAACCCTAAATCCAGATTGTTCTCGAGAGCAAGTAAACCTTCCACACCACAAGCAGCCGAGTGAGCCCCATCCTGCCACCCAGCACCCGTTGGCTGAGTCCAGATGGGCATTTCGTCTGATGGGTCGAAGGTATAGTCCACCTTGTCATCATAGGTAGCCATAACAGGTAAAAACAAGTCCACAGTAAAAAGAGTAAACAGGAGCAGTAACAAGACAAACGAGGGTTTAACCAAAACACAGGTTTAGCACAGAAAAACCCGTAATGAGTGCACGGTGATCGATACCGTGATGGACGCCACCTCGCAGGTTCGTGTGTCAGGCTAATTCGCCCCATCCTGACAGTAACAGGCCGCCGACGGCCTTCCTAGGGTTCGGCCATTATTCAATTCCCCAGCAAGCTCTCTCTCGCCGCCGAAATTCTTCCGTGATTGGCTCTGTAACAGGTTTGTAATTATATCAACTTATCGACTGGTTTTAAATAATAAAGATCATCATTGAAAATTTAGATTTCACTTACACAACATAGAACAACAAACCCAACTCTAAAATTTCAAGATCATCTGCATCATATTGTTTTAGTGAAAGTATCCGATCCAGATTGCGGACTGCCAAATGAAGACTATCCATGTAAAAATGCAAATGAGTCCGATTCCAAGATGTTTTATTGTGAAATAAGTGTCTCCTTAAATTTCAATGCTAAGCAAGAACACTTCCATTTATTCACATGTGATTGTAGGTAAAAGTGTTTTATTGATAGGTACCATAGTCTTGTAATCATGTTATGTATGAAGCATGCAAGTGAAATGAATATGAAAAATGCACAAAACGTGGTGAAGGGATATTAGTTCATTACAGGATATGTAAGCAATATGATGATTAGAAATCGCAATATTGCAAAGGTTTGGATTATGATCAAATTTTAAGAATGAACATATAAGTGATGATATGGTTAAATACCAAAACATACAAAATGCAATAATTATTGGTATATAGTTGATTTTGAAGTTGATCAAAAGTTGACTTAGTCAATAATTGGACTTATTATTGATATGATAACGATATGATGTTGCTACTAACTATTTATGAAGTTGTAACATATTTAGAGGACTTTGTGATAGCAGTATATAATGGAACGTCCTATGAATAAGTTAGGGCATTAAGCATTATAATTAGTATAGGAAATATGTAATGTGTTTTATATTTTAATTTGAAAAGAATATGATGCTAAATTGAAATTGTCATTTATATTTATAATAAATTTAAATTGTTGAATACATATTTAAAGGTAGGTTTATCGTGTTCATATTTAAATTTGAAATATCAAATAATCTTATATTATATTATTATAATTTTAAAGTTGTTAAGATTAAAGAAGAATTAGATTTATGATTGAAGATGTGTTGTATTTATCTGGCTGAACAATATATATATGTTTGTTGCTGACCCTTTTTTTGTTAGAAAGTGATAAAAGGATAAATAAATTTCATGTGTAATGCTTGTCTCTATTGAGAGATGATATATGTACATGTATATGCACCTGGGGACTAATCACTAGATCCATTGATTGGTTGTGAATCAGGTGGAACCAGGAGGGAAATTTCTAGTACAACCAGTATGCATTCTAGACAGCAAGGTTAGATTGGTCAGGAACCGAGAGGCCAGGCAGGTCAAGGTCCATTGAACCCATTACAGACTTGATGACGCTACTTGGGAGCTAGAGGAAGATGTGAGGGAGTCCTACCCTTACCTCTTTGCTTAAAATTTTAAGAATGAGTGCATCGAGGATGATGCTTTGTTTAAGGGGGAGGGGACGTAATACCCCGTGGTAAGCCTCGAAACATTGGTATCTTTTTATTATTTTGTTTTGATGAGTTGGCACTGGGTTCCAAGACCATGGACCTTTATTGAAATTAATTTTATTTAATTATCATTTTTTTTTTAACAAAAATGGTTAAGAGCTTTTATATAAAAAAAGACGATAAAGATTACATAGTTCTGAAGACAGACTGATCCCAAGAGAGGACTATGTTCATGAATCCTTGTTCATCTACAGCCAGTCTTAACTTATCCTTATACTTTCCTATTCTATGGAGACTGAATCTTCTAACAAACTGCCCAAGAAGGAACTGGGCTACATTTACTACTAGCAAGACCAAAATTTCTGTTGTCCTACTTCTTGCATACATCTCGAAACATTCCAGAGATTAACGATATGAAGTTTGTTGACTTCTTGTTTTTCTTGGAGAAGTTAAACTTTCTTTCGGCTTCAAAGAGGGTGAAGCTCCTTTTTTTCTTTTTGCCGAATTTGGTCTAATCTGGTGGCTCGACAATGACTTCGAGAATGGGCACTGCATCTTCAGGTGCATCCTGTGGGGCTTGGATAGCACTATCTTGTGGAGCTACCAGTGGATCTTTGTAGTTGGTGGGGATCCTTTGTTCTTCTAGAGTGTCCTCTATTTTATCCTGAGGAGATTCCTTAGCTTGTGATGGAGCTTCTTCAGGAAGATCTTTATTTTTGCCTCCTGTATAATGCTTGGAATTTGCTCCATCCCACCAAGTGGATTTGAGATGAAGCTTTTTGGATTTGGGGATCTGAGAGGCTTTTGGGAAATCCTTTACAATATGTCCGGTTGTGAAGCAATATCTGCATCTCAACATCACATTTTCATAATCTAGTTTTTGCACCCACACATAATCCTTGCTGGTCAAATGAATCTCAGCAGGAAAACCATTGTTGAAGTCCATTTCCACACAGATGCGAGCAAAGGTAGCTTTGATGTAATCCTTTGTTTCTGGGCTTCGATCCTAGAGGGATCCCAACGCATTGACAATAGCTTCAAGCGAGGTCAAGTTCCAGAGATGCAAGGGAAAATTTGGAAGCCAAACCCAAACTAGAGCAAATGAGATCTGGTCAGTAGTTGGGTCAAAAAGAGGGCTCCAGGGTTTCATAAAGATCCCCGAACTTCACCAAAACCATGGACCAAAGTCAAGAATGATTTGTTTTTCCTCTGGAGAATCGAAATACACAAAAAAAAAACCCGAGCAAAGGGATAAATAGAAATTTCCTCCTGAACAAGGGATTTCCATACCTCAAAAATCCACTAATGGAGATCAACCAGGCGAGGCTAGAACCCATTGAAGCAACAAACCCATGGGGGCTTCACTCAATAAACCGCTATCATAGCACGTTTGTTCATGGCATATGAAACAATACCCCTAATTTCACTAAATATTGGAAAATACCTTCCAAAATAATTTTTTTAACCCCCTCCCAATATGCCTTCCCAATTTTCAAAAACCCCTATTTTCACTAGATATTGTATGTATCAATTTTTTCATTAACATTTTTTATACCCCTTTATATTTCTACCTAATAATAGGCACGAGTGGTTGGGTATTCAAGCCCCTAAGGCCTATTTAGGGCCTATAACAGGCCCTAGAGGCTTAGAGCCTCCCAAGGCTATTGGTAACAACTAGCTAAGCGCTATTGGTAACAATTGGCTGTCAATGACCACTGTCTCTCGACTATGATCAAATGGAAACCCACTTCACCATGAAACCCCTAGCCTCAAGGATTCCTCAAGACGCGATTTCCCTGTGTACTGGTAAGCCCGAGCCTTGCCTCAACTCGATTTCTCATCCGGTCATGATCCCGCCATCTCCATTTGGCGGATATTTGTCATCACTCCCATACAAAAAGTACCCCAAAGTATTTTTGTATTGTTACATTAAATAAAAAAAACCCTTTGCCCCTTAATATATAAGCAATATAATTTTTAGGTTTTCATGAATATTTAATACCGCAATATGAATGAACGTGATATTATATTTCCTTCTAGTGAATCCCCCATGGACAAACCAAAGTTGACTCTGCGAAATTCCTTGCTTCAATCAAAGATTCCTCAACCACTACAATGGAGGGCACTGGAATTTCCTGAACAATCAAAGCCGGTTGGCCGTAGCCTACCTTGCCGAGCGAGATCGGGATCGAGGGGCCACGGCTGGAGGCAACTAAGAGAAAGCTGGCAGTCATTCTCCAAGCGCTAGGTTGTCGTCACGGGCACCGGCCGACTTCTTCCCTAGCGTTGTTCATCGTGCACCGGACTAGATCTAACCTACTACACGAGTGAAGATGTTGCAGATCCGTGATGCTGATGTACCAGGCTGCTGGAGGCCAGAGCTGCCACACAGGCACTGACCATCTTCAACAGTGGCTGTCGACGAGCTGAAGCACTGGTCCATTCGAAAACCTGTAATAACTCTTAATTATCATTATCATTATTATTAATATTATTAAAATTAATAATGGTACAACATGACAATAATGTTGTTGGGGGGTCTTGGAATTTCATGTGAGAACGGGTTGGGGTTAGGAATTGTATCTCCCCATAACAATACTCTAATCCACCTAATTTTTATTATTTGGACCATGGGGGTTCTAAATTCCATAATTAATGTTTTGCATGCAATAATTGCGCCCCTTAGGTGAGAATATTCCTCGACTAGTTGTTCATGGGGCCCACTTCCACTTCATACATGAGATATGTGCCCTTTTGACTGATAGAGATTAGAGTAGCGCCTATGTTGGGTCATTGGAAGTTAATTTTGAGTTAAAATTGGTTAAATTAAGTGAATGTCATTTAGTTGAGTCCTTATTCAGTTGCACTAGTGAAACTAGTGTAACTAGTTGTCAGTTAATATTGAGTTAATTTTAGAGAATTGAGTTAATGTTAGTTAATTTCAATTAAAGTGAGTTATTTTAGTTAAATTAAGTTAAATTGAGTTTAACTAGGTTATTTTAAGTTAATATTGAGTTAAATTAAGTTAAATTGAGTTTAACTAAGTTATTTTAAGTTAATATTGAGTTATCCTAAATGCATGGGAGTGAATTTGGGAAAATTCGATTTAGTGGATGAAATTTGAGTTACCTTCACGTAGGAGGAGTAATTCATGGGTGATTGAGAGTCAGTTAAGGTAGATTGGAGCCAACCTTGATGAACTCGAATTAGTTAGGGACTAGGAGTGTATTTGTGTTATAAAAACAGGATCTCAGAGAAATAACAATAAACAAGATTCAAATTTAAATCACATAAAACACATTACAAGAGAGACACCAATATAACGTGGTTCAACCAAGATGGGCTATGTCCACATATAAATTGTCAATCCTTATTATTATACCATCCAACAAAATGAAGGGATACAACCTACAACTTCATCTTCACTTTCTCACAGTCTCTCTCACAAAATCATAGAGCTTTACAATGCTACAATACTCATCCGTATTACAATGCCTTCCTTTTAAAGAGCGACTACCATGGGAAAATACTATGGAACACCTAATACCATGGGCCCATAAATCACCCATTATTGACCAAGTCATGACTATGAAATTACAACATTTTACAAGACATTTTTTTTTTCTGAAATTTTCACTATGGGGGTGTTGCCACCTGTAAAATTCAAGCACAAAAATCTAGAAAAAAAGAACAGCGGTTACAATAATAAGAGATGCATGCATATATTTACAGAAAATCGAGTGCAAAAACACAAGTGCATAAACATTGGTGCGGAAAATACAGGTGCGGAAATACCGGCATAGAAGGTTTGCAACAGTAATTCATTATCATTAATGCAGAAGAATACAATACAAAATAATGGAATGAATAGCCAAGCAATTCAAATCCTAGAGACGTCATTCGAATTGAATGCATGAGAGTGGCTTATTTGGTCAGTTAACACCACTCGGAACATCAGTTAACCCCTTAAATGCACTGTAATTGACTCTAACAGACTCTGAAGAAGTCAAACTAAGTCTAACTAAGTCTGAAACTCAACTGAATGCCCAAAAATAGGTGAGGGCACCTTTCTGACTCTAGTTAACTGATTTTTAAGTGAAATTAGGTCAAATTTGGTAGGACGGTGCCTTTCTGACTTTAGTTAACTGAATTTAGTATTAAATGCTCCCAGTTGGACTGAGTTTGGCACTTTAATCATGCATTATCATCCCAGTTGGCTCCCCGAATGAAGCAGGAGGTGCAGTTGATTGAAATTGATGATATGTCGATGATGTAAGCACATATTTGAGTCAAAATACTTAGGATAAGTGGTAAATTAGGCTGTTAAGCCCAAATAAGTGATGTGTAGTTGGAAAATGACTCCAACACTCCCCTTAATCTAATCTCATGTGGAGGAGTAAAATAAATTAATAAGAGGGCCCCAGAAACAAAGGCCATAGGTCACCCAGTATAGAAATAATCCAAAAAATCTAAGTGAGGAAAGAGGGAAAAAACCAGTGGGAAAGGAAACCCCCCCTCAAAGTGAATGTTGAAGGATCTAATCTTCCATCACCATAGTATAACTCACCCCTAATAGTGAACGGAGGTAAGAGAACTCCTTCTTAGTGATGCTCTTGGTGAATATGTCTACAATTTGCTCTTCTATAGGGAAATATTGCAGTACAATGGTTATGTCATGCACGAGCTCTCGGATGTAGTGCATGCGGATATCAATATGCTTGGTCCTCCGTCTATGAACCGGATATGTCGATATCTTGATAGCACTCTGATTGTCACAAAAAATGACAATAGAAGTGGTGCTACCAATATCAAACACAACTATAATACCCTACAACCAAATTACCTGAATGCAAGCATTGACTGCTCCTCGATACTCTGCCTCTGTTGAAGATAAGGCAATGGCTTTCCTCTTTTTGCTTGACCAGCAAATAGTCTATGTACCAATCATTAAAACATATTCGGAAGTGGACATCCAATCAATGTTATCACCTGCCCAATCTAAATCAATGAATCCAACCAAGTCAAGATCGGAATCTGCAACATAGTAAATGCCAAAATGTCTCGTACCCTGCACATAATGAAAGATCCTTTTGGATTCCTTCCAATGAATCTCATGGGGATGTTGCATGTACCTTGACACAAAACTCATGGCATAAGAAATATCATGCCTAGAGAGTGTCAAATACAAGAGACTACCAATCAGTTTCCACAAGAGTGTAGAATGCACCAACGGTGTAGAATCACCATCCTCAAGACTGATTCCTGAGAGGAATGGGAATGATGTAGCTTTACATTATTCCATATTGAACTTATTTATCAGGTACAAATCATATTTTGACTGAGAAATCATGATCCCATAAAAATTCTGAGTGATTTCGAGACCAAGAAACTGCTTCAGCAAACCTAAATCACTCATATCAAATGCTTGGTGTAAAGCGATTTTTATTGTGCCAATCGAAGCAGGAATGATTCATGTAATCAATAAGTAATCAAAATCAAGTACAATGATCATAAAATTACCTTCATTCTGATGTATATATACATTCAGATCTGATTTCATCTCGCAAAGTGTTGCGACAGAAGAAAGGAATCCATCTTTGCACACCATGCTCTTGGGGACTGTTTTAAACCATACAAAGATTTCCTTAATATGGAAACAAGTGTCGAATATGATATGTTACCTTCAGTATGTTTCATGTATATATCTGCATGAAGATAACCATGATTAAAATCACTCTTCACATCCACGTGGTGCACCTCTTAGTGCTTGGATGCGGAAATTGCCAAAACTAGCCAGATTGAGTCCATTTTTGCAACCAGTGCAAAATTTTATGTGTATTCCACACCTTGGACTTGTGAGAAACCTTTTGCCACCAAACTTGATTTGTATTTGCAGGTTGAACCATCAACAAAAACCTTGTTTCAGTAGACCCATTTGCATTGAACCAATTTCCTCCCATGTGGAAGTGAAACTAGCTCCCATGTTGCATTTTTCTGAAGAGAATTGTACTCTTCATCCATGGAAGTTATATCGGATCATGGTGGGAATGGTAGTATGATTTTGGATCTTAAAAAACCATAAAAAAAACACTTTTTGGATAGAAATGGATCAGCATATGAAAGAGCCATACTTACTCTTTGAAATTCTACTTGGGTTCTTCTCAGATCGACATGATTTCTAATGTTGGAACCGGTAGATGTGAGAGTCTTTTTTGCCCACTTTGGAAACTGGGGTGCTCATATGGATTTGAATATGAAAATGATTCTTCATGTTCATTAATATCAGACAAAATATCAGAAATATTAGAATATAATCTTTTAGTATCATCTCCTGAATCTTCTTCCGAAAGAGGAAGCAATTTGGCAGTTTCTTCCTCCACTAGTTGTAGATCATGAAGCGGTTCTTCAAATTGGACACTTCTCTCGATGAATATTATTTTGGATATGATATCCATGAGTTTTTATCCTTTGGATTCTTCAATATATCCAATGAGAATGCACTCATTAATTTGTGGTTCCAAATATATTCTCTTGTCAAGCAG
This sequence comes from Larix kaempferi, assembly GCA_027924585.1. Classification (NCBI taxonomy): domain Eukaryota; kingdom Viridiplantae; phylum Streptophyta; class Pinopsida; order Pinales; family Pinaceae; genus Larix; species Larix kaempferi. The sequence goes on along the minus strand of BSBM01000766.1, from coordinate 1,864,001 downwards.
AATTCTAACCCATGAAGTGGACCCGAAAACCTTGAGATGTGACACATCATGCTTGTGACCAGTGTAGGCTTCAAAATCAGTTTTACCTTTGAAAGATGAGTGTGGAACTCTGTTCTGAATGTATTCATCAACAGTCATGGCATCAACCCAAATATTTGAATCCAAACCTTTTGACTCAAGCATACAAGTAGCCATCTCTTTCAATGGTAAGTTTTTCTCTCCGCTACACCATTCTGCTGAGGTGTGTAGGGGACTATGTGCTGGATTTGGATTCCATTGTCCGCAAAAGGTTGCAGCAGCTATGTTTTTATATATTATCCACCATTATCAGATCTAATAGATTTTATCTTTCTCCTAGTGGCAGTCTCAACAGAAGCCTTAAAAATTCTTGAACCTTTCAAACAGTTTTGATTTGTTCTTGAGAAAGTAGACCCATGTGAACCTGAAAAATTCATCAATGAATGTGAGAACATACCTTGAGCCATTCATGGATTGATTTGGTAATGACTGCTGATATAACTATGAATCGGCCCCAAAATACAAGAATCCCTTCTAGCTTTGCCTCGCCGTCGAGCTTGTGCTCAAGATGATTTCCAATTCTGCAACCTTTGCATATCCCTTTTGAGGATTTATTGTTTGGAACGCCTTCAACCATGGAATTATTTTGTAGAAGATGAAAATATTTGTAATTAAGGTGTTCAAACCTCTCATTCCATATCTAGATAACCTTATTTCCATGAGCCAGAAGGGCACTTGGCTTTGAATATGGAAAAAAATGGGAAAACTCATATGTTTTTGCAGCATGATTTTCCTTGCCTGCTGCAATGAGCTTTCCAGTGGTAATTTCAAAAATTTCAACATCATCAGGGTTGAATACAACCTTCTTGGGAAAACTAGTATGTGTCATTTGATGCACATAAAGCAGGTTCGAAGATAGAGAAGGGACATACAGAACATTTTGAAAACTGCCATGTTCTAATTGAATTGTACCTTTTCCTTTCGATGAAATTTGTGAATCATATCCCATGTGGATGGATATGCAGTTGTCAAATTTCAATGATGAGAAAGAGTCTTTTCTTGCAACAATGTGATTCGAATATTCTGAATCTATGAGAAGAGCTTTTGAATTCTTAACACTTTCCATGAGTGCATGACCTCTTTCTGGATGATCATTCCAATCTCCATTGTCCTTCTTCCTTGCGCCATTTGGAAGAGTGATATTGTTCTTCTAAAAGAGAAGGGCCATATGATCAATAGTCTTCTTCATGCATGAGATTTCAGGATGAAAGCCGCTGCCACAGTAAGTAAACTTTGTCTTCTCCTTTCCCTTTTGCTTGTCTTTTCTTGAGCCTAACGGCTCATCTGACTACTTGGTCTTCTCCTTCTACTTAGGATGACCAAACTTGGTCTTCTCCTTCTGATTTTGCTTTCCTTTAGATTTTGTAGCCTTGGGTCCTCCAACAAACAAGGCTTGATCCTTGGAGGATATCATGGACCCCACATGAACAAGCTTGTCATGCTATTTGGTTAAGGACTCAATGAATGCATTCAAGGATGGCATCTTGCAATTCATAATTTTGAGTTTTCCCGAATGAAAGGTAGAGACAAACACTGAATAATATACTCCCAGTTTTGAAAGTGTTGAGAGAATCAACTGATCCTCCTTCTTCTCTACACCACATTGCTTCAACTGAAGCACCAAATGCTTAAACTTGGTGAAAAACTCATTAATGGTTTCAAAATTTCTAGGATTGAGGGAAATCAATTCTCTCCAACCAATAAGCCCTCAATTCATCCTTCTTGCCGACAATATTGGAAAGTTGTTCCCATACTTCTTTTGGAGTCTTCAATCCACTGATATGGAAGAGAAGGTCTTTTGAAATACCGAGACATAAGAAACCATAAGCTTCATCATGCTTATTCAGGAATGTTGTATTCGAGGGGGTTGCATTGTTACCAGTGATACATATTATATATAAGCAAGCAACACACAGATACAGATACAATAGACAAGAGATGGAGAGGAATCACAAGCCTTGTATTACTCAGCAAGATAGGCATACCAATACATATAAGAACATATCCAATCAATCTATGAGTCATTTCACCAGCATATATATATGTTTTACAGACAGTTATATAACTACTTGTCGGTTCAACCGACTGACTCGACATGTACTATTCGACGCAATTGTCGACATGTTTTACAAGAGGTCAGGTGGAGGACTTAGTTGACAGATTGACTTAGGCTCCTCCAACATCTCCCCCACGACAAAATATTTCTTCATCCCAAAGAAATGGGGAGATGCAAAATAAATCAAATTGTTACTAATGTGGATGACTGGAGTTGGCAGCTGCTTGCTGTTGGACGCAGACTTCGACGATGGCCTTGGCAGAAACTAAGAGCTGATGTTGAAAATCCTCCCATGTGCGCAACATGTTCTGGATGTCTATGGTCAATGTGGTTAGGCTTGACAAGTTTTCTATTTTGTCTTGTGTAGACTTGTTTTGCAAGTTCATCAAGTTATGGCCAAAGAGGTTCATTTTTTCGTCGGTGGCGGAAAGAAGTTTGTGAAGGTATGGTCATATATTTTAAATTTTTAAGAGGCTAATGCGAGCTTGGCTCATCCACTATTCTTCTTGTTTCTCCATTTTTTCAAGTTTTTTGTTTTCCAAAATGATCTGTGTGTCGATGGTTTGAGTGAGTACTTCGTTGATGGTTTGTCGTTGCTGATGCAGTATGCTGAGTAGCTCATGTGTCCTTTTCATTTCTTGAAATACATTTCCATAGTGAGTATGCCAATTACTCAAAACGTCGACTACTGTGGATGCTTGCTGGGTATACTATGTTAGTAGGCTGTGAGATGCTGTGAATGCTATATATTGACTTGCCATTAAGATTGATGTTTCTGTGGCCTGATCTCGTAGGTTCTTGTCCAGTTCATCTTTCAAAGTCGACATGACACTCTTGAATATTTTATATGCCTTATCAAGTGGACTTGTTATGTCGAAACTCGACGGTAAAGGGACGACTTGCTGCTCTAGGTCCTCACACTTAGCCAAAAATATTGTTTGTTCCTCTTGCAGTTCCTGGATGTACTCGTGGATTTCAATTCTTCTATGACTTTGTTCTCTATTAACTGCATCTACAAGTAGTTTGAGCTCTTACTGGGTTGCTTCTTGTGGATCATACGTGGAAATTGGCCCAAATTGGTCTAAGTGCACTGAAAGACGACTTTCTCGCTGAATATATCGAAGATGTTGCTGTTGTTTCTGCTTCTTCTGTTCTTTCTCTTAACGTTTCTTTTCTTTCCACTGCTTTCTTTTTATTTTCTCTTGTGCTTTGTCGATAGCCTCTTTCTGTCGGTCTGGTCATTTTGTTGTTCGGCCGCCTTTGGCTATTTTTATGCATTTGGTTTCTTGTTAGCAACTACTTGTTCTGAATGTGCTTGGATTGTTGTTTATGGTGTTGTTCTTGTTGTGTCTTCTTATTCTCATGCTGGTGTGTTGTCTTGTGTTTGGTGTTGCGACCATGGTTTCTTCTGTGGAGGCTGTGCCGATTGTTTCTGCTTAATCTTCAGTTTGTTGTGTTGATGAATTTAGATTAGTACTGTATGAAGGGGTAGGGGATGGAAAAAAGGGAATGACTGGAGTCGAGGATGAAGTTGGAACTTCATCTACTGGTGAAGTGGTCGGTGGTGAAGGTGGAACTTCGTCTGCTGGTGGTAGTGGAGGGGGTTTGGGACTACTTGATGGAACCAGACGGACTTGGGGTAAAGGAACTTTAGGAATAAGTGTTTCAGCCTTGCTGGGGTTAGTATTTTCTGGTGAACTTTCTTAGGGGTCGATTGAATGTTGAGGTAGGGTCGGTTCTTCCACCGTTGGTTCGACTGGGAAAGGAATGAAATATGAACTTTCTTGTGTGAAATTATTGCTGGTCGTATCGGGATTTCTATCTAGTCAGGTGTGAGTATATCCAACAACTTTGGGTTCTAGAGTTCTTGGAGGAGATTGTAGGTCAGTTATAGAGGTGTCGGGTGGGGATGAATCGATGGGGAGATTTGTTTCAGCGACAACATGTTTCTTAGTGATTAACTGTCGCCGGTGGAGAAAAAGAGAGGGGAGATGAGCTATAAACTAGTTCAGGTCATTATCAGCTTGAATTTTTTCTCTTAGTGGATGAGGAAGTGTTTGCACTATATATGGAATATTAAGGGATGAATGGGGTGCAAATGCTATGGGATATGGGGGGTTCAGAAGATTTTCGTCTTCCATGGAAATTGTCAGAGATGGTGGGGGTGAACTTTTTGTAAGGTCGACATGGGGTTCGACCATGAATTTGGATCTCTTATGGGGCGGTGGTTGATTGCGGGATCTTTCTACTTCTAGAAATTTCTTGAATTGATCTTCAACAGGGTATTTTGTTTAGCGGCATCGGCTAGAATCTGTGTCGCATTGTCAAAGAGTTCGACTTCATCCTCTTCTGTCGATTTTTGGATAACGAGATTCCTTTTCCCCTTTCCTTGTACTTTGGTCTCCCTGTTCCATTGGGCTTGAGATAATTCATCGGCTATTCGATGAATATTTTCTTTCATGAGAGCATACTCTGGAAGTGGGTTATCTGATTGTGTAATCTCATCCGACTGTTCGGATTCCTTTGGAGGGTCCTGATGTGCTGTCATTGTAATCCCAAGGGGATTCATCTCGACAATCTGGTCGGTATGGAAGGTAAATTTGTTCAAGTGGAGTCAGATTTCATAATCTTCTTCCTTTTCAGCATCAGTTAGAGGTTTGACTATTGTGAAGTCGAGGTTTTGTGCTTGTGGAGGTATTGGAATTCTTGTGTTTGATTTTTGACTGAGCTTAGTAAATACCTCCTCGACCGAAGGATAAAAATCCAATGGTTTTGCTTCTCCGGGCGCTCCTTGCAAGTTCCAGACGAATGTATGGTCGAGGGCCAGCTGAATATGCACGGTCAGTGGTAGACTTCGTCGGATATTCTACAGAACTCTCCATCTAGTTGTCTTGTATTTAAGGTTTTGGAACCAACAGTCAAGCCAAAGCTTGGATATCGTTGCACCGAGCCAACATCCTCCTTGTGTGAAACAACGAAAATTTTTCCATCAATATTCCCTTATCTACTATATAATATTTGTTTCCCTCAAGTCGAATATGTGCCATCGCAATCCATCTCGACATGGACGGATATCGAATGCTCGCCCCCTCTTCTTGACATTTGTAACAAACGTTCCTTACGATGTTGGCTAGATGTTCTTCCCCGTTCCACACTTTGTCGTGCGTGGAAACCTTTTGAACGACCTCCAGCATGTCGAGTTTGAGGTTGGACCCTCAACTAGAACTTGTGAGCGCGGTTGACACAATCCGTGCTGCCATAGAGTATCTAGCTTAAGACCAACCCTCTTGAAATTTTACCTACATGGGTGCCCATGAATTCCTTAACTAGTGACAGGTTTGGACGCATCGGTAGCATTTCACCCTTGTTTGATAGATCGGTAATCTGATGGATGAAATCGCCATTGATTTCAACAGGGATGTCAAAATAGAGCGTTCCATTATCAATATATGCTCACAATGAATTGAGAAATTAGGTATTTTAAGTCGATGAAGCTGTCTAATAAAGGTGCATGCATGTATTGTAGAATCATGGCGGTCTGAAGTTTCTGCGCTTCTTCTCTCCATCGACCATTTGATTCTTTCCCCCAATCCAAAATTTCATTCCAAATCCTCTTCCATTGATGTTCTGAAACATTGGCGTTTCAGATGAGCTGCAGTCAGGTTTCCAAAGAGGAATGAGATTTTTCTAGCTCCCAGATATTGGTTGTTGTGGACCTGGTTGTTGCCTGAGATTTCTTAGGTGCCATCATGGTTACAGGGTTCTCAGGTTCAAGAAATGGTTCGAACAATTCGGAGGGCTTTCTGTTATGGAGTTCAAGCTCTTGGAAAAATAGTAACCAAGAGTCCTCGAGCCCAGTATTTATAGAGGAATTATTCGGCATGAGGGAATGCAAAGTAGATAGCCACATTGATTGCTGGTTTGGCGAGGGAATTAATTTTGATTGACAGGTTGTCGGCTCCTCGTATGGCGCACTTAGACTTTTCTACTATACAATAGGACTTCACGAATGCTTTTTTATTTCATTTCTTCATTGGTGTGGTGTCGGTGTGCATCCTTCGACGTGTCATGTCGTCCATAAATAGGTCGTCGTGGTTGGGGATCTCTTTCATCTTGTACTTGTCGACCTGGTTTTTCTTGTCTATGTTTGTCATATCAACGGTTGTGCGTTGGGATCTTTTCTATGCAGCTTAATTCATTTCCTTTTCCAGAATTATTTTTCCAGTCTCTCCTCATTATGCAGATTATAAGACTTTCTTTTGAAAGATTGCTTATAATGATTCTCTCCCAAAGTAGTTATAACCATTTTTTTTTATGCTTTGTACTGCTTCAGTCGGGTTCCGTTGACAAGTTTCTTAAATATACTTCCTTGTAGGGTTTTTAGTCGGAATGAGCCATCGGTATTGATGTCTTCAACAATATACAGACCCATCCATTCTGTGTGCAATGTTTTTGGTTTACCTTTTACACGACTGTTATATATCAATGCCAAGTCACCAACTGATAGATTTTTATGCTTGATATTTCTATCATGCCAGGATTTCTGCTGTTGCTTTTGGATTTATTGGTGATGGATTTCTATCTGTTGGGTCTCGTCAAGCTTTGTCAGTTGAACTAGGCATTCTTTTCTTTCATCTTCGACATCAATGTGTAAAAATTCAACAATTCTTGGAGGTTGACGTCGAAAGTGCAAGGGGATGACTGCTTCTTGACCATATACAAGTGTGAAAGGGGTCTGGCTTGTCATTATCTTATATGTTGCTATGTTATTTTATATGCTGGTCTGGGATGACTTCTTCTTGACCATATACAAGTGTGAAAGGGGTTTGTCCTATCCAAAGTGAGTGTTTCGTTTGATGGTTTGACGGTTTCTTTGAGTGTTTCGTTGACAGTTTGTCGTTGGATTCAAACACAAGCTTATGCCACTGCAAGAGAAAGAAGAGCAAGGGAATAAAGATAGCTCAAAGATATTGTTGCTAAGTGGGAAATATTTCTTGCAGCAAATGGAGGATGAAGAGGTAAGTTATGTTATTATTTGCAAACCAAAAGTTGTTACAAAAGCATATATGTCAGACTTACCATTATAAATTCAAGACATGTTATGTGAATATGTAGATATCATAGTAGGTGACCTACCTACTGAATTACCTCCCATGAGAAAATTTAGCCACCATTTAGATCGTATTCCTAGAGCAAGTTTACCCAACAAAGCTGCTTATAGGATGACTCCACGAGAAAATGAAGAAATTAGAAAATAGATTCAAGAGTTGTTGGATAAGGGATTAATCAGAGAGAGCCTAAGTCCTTGTGTAGTTCCTACATATTTAAATCTAAATAAAGATGGGAAGTGGAGGATATGTACTTATTCAAGAGCTATAAATAAAATCACAATTAGATATAGATTTCCATTACCTCAGATAAATGACTTATGGGACTGTATAAGTGGTGCAAAATATTTTTCAAAAATAGACTTAAAGAGTGGTTACCATCAAATCAAGATTAGAGAGGGGGATGAATGGAAAACATAATTTAAAACTAATGAGGGGTTGTATGAATGGCTGGTAATGCAATTTGGATTAACTAATGCACCAAGCACTTTCATGCGATTGATGAATGAAGAGTGCTGAAAGAGTTCATTGGTAAATTTGTAAGTGTTTATTTGGATGACATTTTGGTGTTTAGTTAGACAAAAGAGGAGCATTTAAGACATATGCATCATGTGTTGAGGAAGTTGTGCAGCAAGAAAAGTTGATTATAAATATACAAAAGTGCACATTCATTAAAGAATAGTTAGTGTACATGGGGTTTTTCATTTCAAATGAAGGGTTGAAGATGGATTAAGAGAAGGTGAAATCAATTTTTGAGTGGCTTTCTCCTAAAAACATTTTTGAGGTAAGAGGTTTTCATGGCTTAGCAAGTTTTTACAAAAATTTTATAACAAATTTTAGTGGAATTAGTGCACCTATTATTGAAACCATAAAAAAGTATAAACATCCATTTGTATGGACTGAAGAGGATGAAAAGAGCTTTCAACTATTAAAGAGGAAAATAACAAAGAAACCCATATTGGTGCTGCGTGATTTTACAAAACCATTCCAGGTAAAATATGATGCTAGTGGAATAGTTATTGGAGTTGTGTTAAGCCAAGAGGACAGATCCATTGCATAATTTGCTGAAAAGTTGAATGACACAAAACATAAATATTCCTCTTATGATAAAGAATTATATGCCATAGTTCAAGCACTTAAAAAGTGGAATCATTATTTAATGTCTAAGGAGTTTGTTTTATATTCTGACAATCATGCTAATCATGCTCTTCAGTACATCATGCAACAACCTAAGTTGAACAGGAAGCATGTAAAATGGGTGGAGTACGTTCAGAGTTTCACTTTTGTGCTTAAACACATAAGTGGACAAGCCAATAAAATAGCAGATGCTCTCAACAGAAGAAGTTTAGTTATTCAAGAAGGTAAGATTCATATTTAGGCTTTGAATTTATGAAGGGGTTGTATGCAAAATATTATGATTTTCAGGAATATTTTGAAGCTTGTAAAAATCTAGTGCATTATGACTGAGGTAAGTGGACATATTTTATGATACAAGATGGGTTGTTGTTTAAAAGCAGTCAATTGTGTATTCCAAATTGCTCGATTAGGGAGAAATTAATCAAAGAGAAACATAGTGGTGGTTTAGCTTGTCACTTTGGTTATGATAAGACATATGCACAATTACAACATTTTTATTATTGACCAAGGATGAGAGCTAAAGTGCAAAATTTTGTGAGCATATGCAAAATACGTCAACATGCCAAAGGAAAAAGTCAGAATGCAGGGCTATATACACCATTGCCTATCCCAAACAGGCCTTGGGATTCCATTAGCATGGATTTTGCATTGGGTCTTACTATCACACAACTTGTAGTTGTCCCAAAAGGTTATCCTATCCAGGATGGTAGAGGTGTTGGAGAACTAAAGAGGTGACCCAAGAGATGCCATGGTTCCCAATGCAATTGGGTGTCACGCTAACCGATGAACTCTTCACATTAGATCAAGCCTAATAAAGACCAAGGGGGAGACCTTAGCTAGCCAATGAGGGCTAACGGACCTACTCAAGACCTCCTAGGGAAATGTGATGATGACAAAGGAGAAGATCAAGAGAGGATCAGATCTAGATCTAGGATGGATAAGTGGACCCAAAGAGTTAGGGCCTGGTTGAATAGGCTCATGAATGGACAAATGTTCAACCAATGAAAGATAAAGGCCACTTATGGGTTTAAACTAGTAGATCTAGATAGATTTAATGCCAAGATAATAGATCCAAGTGGGGCCCACCCTTAAAATATGGAAAATGGTCCAAATCGGGCCCACAAGGTGAAAATCAAAGTGAAATGGCACTAGGGAGTTTTCTATTGAATGGATCTATGTAAATAATGGGGATTAAGCAAAACCCAAATTGGGATCTAGCAAAAGGCCACCTACCCAACAAGTGCGGCCTCCCTGGGAGAGGCCCAATTCCTTAGATCGGGGGGGAAATGGATTTGGATGTCCACCAAACTTTAGATCGGGAATGTATTAATTATTATAGAGGTGGGTTTTAATTATTAATCCCAAATGATTGCTATATCTCCCTAGATCTAAAAAATAAAAAATAAAATGAGGGTTTTGATTTTAAGGGTTTGAAGTGAGCAATGGGTAAAAATGCATGAAACTAGATACATACCTTGTAGAACATACCTCAAAATCTTGTGGCCATTTTGAAAATTGATAATATTTCCCAAGTGGGGAAATCAAGAGTGAGATCCAAGTGCTCCAAGTGAAATCACTATTCCTCCAAGTTGGCTAGTGCGCCCTCGTCCTGCAAGAAAATATCTCTATGAGAATCGATCTAGCAAAAGAATGACTATAATGATGAAAAGATGAAAGGGAAATCATCAACTATGTCACGAAGATACAATAATGATACTCCCTGAGACAAAAGGCAAATCCAAAGGTAAGATATGGGGCTTCCCCACAATAGCGTCCCCATAGAGCATCCTCCTCTTCATCCACACGACCTCCTTGCAGAAAAATGTTTGAATCCAAAGATCCATAATGATACAAAGAGAAAATATTGTATATGCAACTTGCAAAAGCATCAAACAAGACTACAAAAGTAGATCTGCAAAAGTAGTATTTTTATTCCAAGTTTCCAGAGATCCCAAGGTGTCTTTACAATAGGGGGGTCTCTTCCTTAAATAGGAGGAGAGAGACCAAAACCCTAACCACTTTATAGATGAGTGGTTGAGATCAAAAGATAAACATAATACAATCAACGACTAATATGAGCTGATACAATATAACATGGATCACTCACTATAGGGGGGTGCACGCTCACTAAATGATGCCCTAGGGGTGTGTGCACCACATAAAAGTAATTATAGGACAATTGTATTGCATAAGATGACATGGACAAGTGACTGCTAGGAAGTTTTTTTTATCTTTCACTAGCATCACCCCATCGAACAATAATATAATATATGACTCAATGACATGTCCAAGTGAACAAATGATCAAATCCTGACCCCCTCAACTAAGAGAAGAATGCATCAAAACACAACTCGGTAACTTTGTGGACCCCACTGAATGCTGCAAGCTAATCTGGAAGGAGTGGGATACACCATAGATTACCTCTGAATAGAACTCATTCCAAAACCTTGTCTCAATTGCCCAAATAGATTTCCTTAACAACCTTTTTATTCCATTTTTATTCCACCTGAAAATCCCCAAACTACCCATATCCCACTTCCTGGTGCCCGAGCACAAAATCTGATTGTACCATCATGTCAGAAGAGGGGCTAATATGATAATGAAAAGTCACTGGACCACCCCTCTCCTCTATAGTGCCCTAGGAAATGAATCTCCATCAAAGAAACTACTAGACATGCCACATCAACATGGCCAAACTGGTCAACAAGTGAAAAACTGCTCATATCATCACTGTCAGTGCTTGAAACTGAAAAACTAAGTGTCTCAATGGATCCAGAAGACCCAAATCTACTAGAGATGAGTACTCATAGACCTCATGGTAACATGTAAGATCATCTGTAGCATCCACCATACCTGGACAAATAAAAATATGATGATCTGGAAGTAACAATAATCCATAAAAAGTGCATCAACCATCATCTAAAACTTGTGTCCAATATATGGAGTCATTAAAAGGTATATCAAGGACCATGGATCAATATAATACAACATAACTGGTCCAACTCATCACGGATCTTAAGGTTGACCTTGGTCAAACTAGGTTTGAATGGTCAAACTAGGTTTGACTGGTCAAACTGATCAAAATATGACCTGGGCTAGAGAATCCTGATGTTGCAAGTGCAAATGGTTAAGACATGCTCTTTTAATCATTTTCGTAGCAATACTTTTGAAACATCAACCATCATTTCACTGGAATTTAATAGATAGTAATAGGTTAAAATAATAATTTACTTCTAAAAGAAACTCAAGGATATACTCATTTGTAAACATGATCAATTTGCTAGCACAGGGTGAAGGCTAAGGATGCAAGGCTACGCAAAGGGGAATGACTTTACTGACTCAACACTGTTATACTTTGGATAAGGGAAAGGGTATTACACATTCAATCATATGTTGGATAAAGAATACACAGGGGATGGCAGTGTCTCACAAATGGGTAAGTTGTTTAGATAGGTTCTTTCTCAACCTTGGCAAATGTCTACGACTCACATCCAAGTCGTATCAGATCCGTGAGGATATTTTTTAGAACCACTGTGGCATGAGTGGCCAACTAACCGTAACTTGAGGTTCTAGGGGACACTTAAAATTAGTTTTCCCTTGCTCCATCTCACATCACAACCCATAGGCTTCGTGAGGAATTAATCATTACATTTCATTTAGCAACCCTTTTGGGGATTTCACCCGTCCTTAGAAGCACAACTACTAAATCTTTCATCTAGGGTGCTTTTGAGTTTCCATTTCATTCCTTGGCGATCAGTTCTTTAGATTTAACATTTGTTTATCCACTGCTTTTTTAGGCCTACACAACCCTTTTGGGGATTTTGCACGTGTTTAGCAACACAACTACTCAAACTCTCATCCAGGGTGTGTTCATTTGAGTTTCAATATAATTTCATAGCCCTCTTTCATTGTGCTGAGAAGCACAATTTCAAATTACTTTCATGGGATTTCATAATAGGTACAACAATATTTTCCATATGTAATGATGGTAGTATAATTTGCTTCAGGTTTTACTTAACACAAATCAAGCGACCATGGGGATTTTCCACAATCAAGACCAAACATCGGGGCAGTTGACTAGAGTGATCAAGGTATCAAATCCAACTCACCAAAGGTAAGTTTTGTTTCCAACTCAGAGTCAAGACACAAACTAACAAGGATTCTATCCAACATAGAGGCAAAAATGGGGAAGTCATCCATATCACAGGATGAGGTGTAAGTCAGGGTAATAACCAAAAGCGGGAAAGACAACGAATGGATGGATAAAGTGAAGGTGATGCCTAAGCTAGCAAGCCATAAAGGCGGGAATGCTCATGTCCACACTCTAAGCGGGTAAAACCAATGAGTATAAAACAAGAGCTTCTAATATTCAATAATACAATCATTTAGATAATCAATAATAACCACTTTTATTTTATATAGATATACATCTAGATTATAATCACTAAATAATAATTCAAGTTGTCAAAATGACCAAAACAACAAGATAATAATACCAATGCACATCATATACATGTTGGGTCATATTCCTGTATCTATAATATGTAATCTGGACAAACTATAACCACTGAGAACACTGTTGTTGAAACTCTAATCACTGCACTGGATCTGTATGGAATAAAAGGTCATCTTGGTCATCAAACCTGAGATCAAGAGGCTCATCATTGGCATAAGGTTTATTGCATGTCTGACATAGGGCTGCTATGATGTGTGAGTGATCACAAATAACATCGCTGATCATAGATGATCTCACTGAAGCCGTGTAAAGGTAAAGCTAAAAAATATGCAGATAACTGCTCTACAACCATGGTATCCTAGCTACTATGGATGTGATAACAGGTCTACCAAAAACACAGAAAGGTCATGATTCAATTTTTGTGTTAGTTGATAGGTTTTCTAAAATGGCTCATTGTATTGCTTGCTTTAAGACCAGTGATGCTACACATATTGCTAACTTGTTTTTCAGGGAATTGGTAACACTTCATGGTTTTCCAAAAAGCATTGTTTCATACATAGATTCTAAGTTTTTAGGACACTTTTGGAGAACTCTGTGGAAAAATAATGATACAATATTGGATTACAACTCATCCTACCATCCTCATATGGATGGGAAAACTAAAGCTGTTAACAGGAGTTTGGGAAATATATTGAGGAGTTTATTTGGTGATCATCCCAAATAATGGGATCAAGTTTTGGCTCAAGAAGAGTATGCATACAATGAATCTCCCAATAGAAGTACATGAATGATCCCTTTTCAAATTTGGTATGGTATGCATCCCAGAGGAGTGCATGAGTTAAGAACTTTAGGCAAAGATGAAAAGAGAAGTGCAGATGGAGAAGAGTTTGCCACTGCCATGTATGAATTACATGAGAAAGTGAAACAAAAATTACAGAACAACATTCTAAAGTACAAAACCATAGAAGATTTGAAAAGAAGGGAGGTGAACTTTGAAGTGGGAGATTTGATAATGACACATCTAAGAAAGGACAGATTTCCAAAATGAGAGTATAACAAGCTGAAATGGAAAAAGATTGGACCATGCAAGATTCCAAGGAAGTTTTCATCCAATGCTTATGAAATTGAATTTCCAAAGGATGTGGGGATTTCACCAATATTTAATGTGTCAAACCTGTATCCTTATCATGAAGGTGAGTCCAGTTAGACAGAAGCACAATGTGAAGATGATCAAGAAGTTCAATGGGAAGTATAGTTACCTAAAACAAAACCTATGGTACTTGAGCATATTTTATATTTCCATAAACTTAGAAGAAAGTTAAAGAAATGAAAAGTTTGCATTTAAAGGTAAAAATTACATTTTTATAAACTTGAGCAAAAAAATTAAAGGAAATAAAAATTTACATTTGAAGGAAATTTACTTATTCTGCCAATTAATTATGCCATGGACAAGTCACCGGACATATATGGGATGAACAACTGGAAAAAGTGAAATCCATAGATATCATGTAGTTCATAAACATGTTGAAGAAGTAAACAAGGAGCATACCACTAACAACTCGTAGACCATGGATAGGAGCATTCCATGGATAGGTCATATACCATGGATAGGGAAAACACATGGACAAGGACCATGTGACAAATAGATTGAAACTATGGATATGGAGATCAACTAGTATAGGATCATGCCACATACATGTCATAGGTGATAGACACGCTAATCAACCAGCCTAGGATGCCATGGATACATTATGTGCTAGAGAAAAGGAGATTGACTAGACTAGGAACTTCCACAAACAAGTCGCAGGTCATAGATAAAGCATGCCACAAATAAGTTTCCTGTCATGGGAAAATCATGCCATAAATAGGTCATAGTCCTTGGAGAGAGCATAGGTTAAAGGTTGTAAATAGAGTGTGCTACAAAATTCATAGGCCATAGACAAAGCATACCCCAAATAGGTTGCAAGCCTCATATTATAATAATGACGAATCAAAGTTATAAATGAAACCTTTTACTTATAAATTTGAATATATATATAAACAATTTTAATGTATGAAAAAAATAATTTACCATAAATGTTTGTCAAAAACATCTCTTAATAATCCAATTTTAATATCTCTCAAGAGAACATTTTACAAAATTATTCCAGTTAATCCATTATATTTAATTTTAAATTAAATATGGTTTTCAACCAAATATTAGACAAGTTGTAATTTTATACTATTTGCATGATGTGCCATATTTTAACACATGCATGAAGTCAATATTTTGGGATATATGGACATACTTTTGACATATTTTTTAATAAAATATTTATGATTCTATTTTCAACTATATTATGCATGTGTTATATATGATTTTGAATGCCATTTATTTGATGGTTTCTTTATAATTTTAATTTATTGGAGATATGATTTGATGATCAAGATGATTTAATTATTTTATCGTACAATGGTCTAATGGGGAGCCCTCGTATCTCATGGCCTACAAATATAATCTTTGGCATGCACGTGTAAGATGGGCACTAATCTTGTATGTGGGGATATTATGCTGATTTAACTTACATGTTTCTTCAAACCTCTATTAAGAAGAAAATATAATGTGATGATACTAACATCTTATAATCGTTTACTTTCCTCTTTCACCTTTGGTGTTTAATAGGTTAATGTCTACCATAAAATTATGGGTTTGAAACGATGCTTTTCTTCCATTTTTACAATAGTCTTGCATTATCAATTTATAAGGATTGACTCATGGCATATAATTTAAATCAAACCAAGATTTTAAGTGAAAATAAATATATGATCATTCTAATTATGAACTATAAGATATATATTTGTTTGTTGAAGTCATATTGTACAACTAGTATGTCACTAGTTTCAAGGAGGAAAGATAGGTTTTTTTTAGCTTAAACAAATTAATGGTTTGCATTTTAAATAACAAAATTATCAGTCTTCATGTTTACTTTGCATTATAAGTTTTTTTGTTTTTGAATTGATTAATTTAATTTATATTTAAATTATATTTTGATGTACACAAGTTATTGAGGTTACTATTATGCAATATTAATAAATTTTAGCTTTACATGATGAAAACTAATTTTTTGGGGGTTAGTTAGCATTAATTTTCCTTTTCGAAATCGATGCCATTTATTATATTATGATGTTAGAAATAACGAAGGCCATCACTCTTTGATGGCATCACATTTAATGGATGAACATATATATATATATATATGGTGTTGTATTGTGGGTCAAATATTGATATCTCACATGTTCAACCTTATGACTATTTGGAGATGACAATTACAATGAAACTCATGTAAAACAACTACGTGCGTGCGTTCTTTTATGAGGCACAAATTACATTATTTTCTTCAATACTATTTAGGTTAAGTGCCTTAAAGTATCCACCAAGGTGACCCATATCAATAAATAACTTTTGAATTATAAATGAAATGGAAGAATATGTAGAAGTACTATATTCAACAATAAATAAACTTTATTCAAATGAAACTAGGTCATTTTTTAAATTTTGAATTATAAATGAAATGGAAGAATATGTAGAAGTACTATATTCAACAATAAATAAACTTTATTCAAATGAAACTAGGTCATTTTTTCAATTGTGAGATTGTGGTATCTAAAGACACTAGTGTTCTTGGTGCCTTCATGTGCCATAGACCAACTTTGTAACCTATACACAGAAGGATTATTTTAGGAATTTTAAAATCAAGTAAGATGTACTCAATAAAATTGTAAAACATGAAATTGAAGTGCTATAGACCAACTTTGTAACCTATACACAAAAGGATTATTTTAGGACTTTTAAAATCAAGTAAGATGTACTCAATAAAATTGTAAAACGTGAAATTTAAGCTTGAATAGATCACCCACAAATAACATCATACTCATTCCATCACTCACTCAAGTAGTTCATCTAGATATTCTCTATTTCTAACAACATTCAACAATTTTTCATTCTCAAAATGAGGTAGGAATTAATAGGCCATGAAATATGTTTACAACGTGTTTATATCAGATACTAATTTGGTTAGGTGGTATACAAGAACACTTGGTTTGTTATCCTAAGATACATATCTATCCTTATTTTTTGTTGTGTATCAAGTGTCAAGTATTTACCTTAAACAAACATTGACTTAATAACAATTTCATTATTTTCATCATTCATTATTTCCTTGTGGATGGTTTTCTTGCATTTTAGGAATCATGCCAACCAATAGTCAATATACTATGGGCTATTTTGGGGAAAAACCACTGCAGATATGTGACCTATAGAATGAAAAAATGTGTCATTTGTTAAGATTGGATTAGTACAAAATAAGAAAAATTATTTATGAGCATATATAAAATTGTAATAAATTCTTAATCGCAACATATTCATACACACCTTTACAATAGGGATAATTTTAAGGACCATACTTATTTAAAAGTGTATAAACCTTAGTGAATCTTACCAATTCTTAAAATGTCAACTATAAAATATTTGGCGATATTTTTCTAAAATTATTTCAATTTCTAAGGATTTTATATAGTTTATATAATAATTTGGCGATTTTTAAAGTGAAAAAAGTTTACCCCATCAAAATTGGGCGAAATGGGGCTTCAAAAAAAAGCAAATTGGCGAATCGTTTTTGGAAAAAAACATGGAAAAATAGCCCATAGGCTAAATTTCTCCCCTAAAATTATCCTTGCTTTAAAAGATTCAATACATAATAATAATGTACATAAATCGATATTTTCTCCTCATCAAAAGGGCTATTTTAACAAATATGCATTAATGGATTCAAAGAGACACTTGGTCCCATGTATCAACCAGATCTACTATTTCATCCACATCCCATTCATGACTACAACATAAACTGCAAAATCAAGACATTTATCTCATCCACATTTCCAAGGCCGAGTTGTATGTTCTAACTAGATGAAATTGGCAAGCTCCATGCACTATGTTGCAATGATATGTGCATGATTAGTCCACATTTTTCATTTCCCATAAAAATCATTTTATTTATCTTTTCCTTGTTGAATTCCCTCATATCACTCGTGCACACCATTGGACTATAGTCCTAGTATTTTATAGGTGACAACATGTTGTAAAATGAAACTCTTATGAACATACCAGTGCTTTTGTGGTGTCATTTTCAATGTCTAGTATAAAAGTAGTTCCATATATGTGGCACCCTATATTGTATGTGCAATAAACACAACTATTGAGATACACATTCATTTTTTAAACTAGGCTATGAAATTGTCTAACCAAATCAAATATCAATGAGAATGTTTATCTTTAGCATTCAAGTGATCATAGAACAACTAAAGACAATGTTACACATAATGTATACTGTGGGCCCCATCATCACTTATATATAAATGACACTCTTTCAATATCACCTATTCATTTCACCACTATATGGCCCATGCCTATAAGTGGTATTGGCCATTATTCCTACTTTGTATAAATAATAATATTGGTTCTATATCTCATTTTATGGACATCACTTGTGTTGTAAATAAAATCAACAACTAACAAAATAGTTTTAAGGAGAAATCCATCTTACATATTCTGAATTTCTCATTGTACCGAGTGAAACGAGGTGCTCTACATCCCAGTATGAGGGAGATGTTGTAACATTTGTGATGTAACAAAATAATTAAAAAAATTCATGTTGGCTCATAAAATAAAAAATTATGGAAAGCATTTGTAAAAAAAAAGTCCATGTTGATTCATAAAATAAAATATTATGAAAAGTAATTAAAAAATAGATGTTCGTTTATAAAATAAAAACTTAAAACTTAAACCTGGATCTATCAATCAAGAGAGATCAAATTTCTTGAGTTTAAATTTTAAAAAAGAAATACACGTCAAGAAATTGGATCCCTCTTGGTACTTGATAGATACAGGTTTAAGATGGATCTATGTTGATTTTTACACCAAACCATATTAACATGATAAATGTAATGCTTCATGTTTTTATGAAATATACAAATAAATTCGCAAACTTGTACTTAATGAAAAAAAAAACTAAACATAAAATGCATACATACATAACAAATAATCAAATAATTTTAATGAAAATATGCCAAATACAATGTCACCTAAAAAGTTATCATTTTAATCTTCTTTTTTATTTCTCATTGTGCAATTGTACAATAAACATGTATTTAAATCTCCCCATATCAACAATACTCTTCTCAAATGCAAACCAAGCGCTTATTTCTATCCCTCTTTCCTTTGCAATGTCACCTAAAAAGTCACCATTTTAATCTTCTATTTTTATTTCTCATTGTGCAGTAAACATGTATTTAAATCTCCCCATATCAACAATACTCTTCTCAAATGCAAACCGGGCCCTTATTTCTATCCATCTTTCCTTGGAGAGATGATTTTATGGACGAGGTCTCTATATATATTTCAACAAAAGTTTTCCAAAACCAAGGTCACATAGAAAGTCATTACTTTAATATTCTTGCTTTATTTTCAATTTTCCAAAGCCAAGGTCACATAGAAAGTCATTTAATTTAATCTTCTTGCTTTATTTTCTTTCCCCAACTGTAGCATGTAAGTGATGTATTTGGAGCTGTCTATGCCAATGGTCCTATTCACACATGAATTTTGTTCACGCTTATATATGCGCTCTCGATAATGCCAACTCACCACATTTGTTGCAAGTACCATATAAGCATTGTTTTGTGTAATGTTAAAAGTATATTAGGCATGATTTCAATACACTTATATTTCGATACTTCTTAATATTAGTCCTATCTTATATATGATTTAAATATATTTATATCTATATTCTCCACAAACCTTGAATAAATAAATGAATAAGAATGAAAATATAGAGAAATGGGGTTTAATTAATTAATAAATAAATTTAATTTAATTTATATAATCATTAAAGAGAGGGCTTGGGAAGGCTACCCAAATTTTCTTTGGGAGTTACATGTGTTCATTTTAGACTTGCTTACATGATATAATGGAAGAATCCATATTTTCTTGATCTTCCAATTGTTAACTTAATTTAAGTTGTTGGTGTGCTTTTCAATTTCAATACATTCTCTGAACTTGTTTTTTTAATAATATTAGATTTTGGCTATGACCTTGGAATGTTCAATTCATATTTGGTGCTAATTCTTTTCTAGGTGCTTCACTAAATATCATGTATAAGTTTGGTTGATATCAAAGTCCTTCACATGTTCATTAACTTTAATTTTGATGGAACAACTAGTTTCACTAATATAAGGCCTCCCACATGAACACAAAATCATTTAAACTCTTTTTTGTCTTTTTTAGTAATATTAGATATTGGCTATGACCTTGGAATTTTCACTTCATATTCGGCACTAATTCTTTTCTAGGTGCTCCACTAAATATCAGGTATAAGTTTGGTAGATATTAGAGTCCTCCACATGTTCATTGATTTTAATTTTGATGGAACAACTAGTTTCACTAATATAGGGCCTCCCAGATGAACACAAAATCATTTAAAGTCTTTTTGTCTTTTTTAGTAATATTAGATATTGGCTATGGCCTTGGAATCTTCAGTTCATATTCGACGCTAATTCTTTTCTAGGTGCTCCACTAAATATCATGTATAAGTTTGGTTGATATTAGAGTCCTCCACATGTTCATTGATTTTAATTTTGATGGAACAACTAGTTTCACTAATATAGAACCTCCCACATAAACACAAAACCATTTAGACTCTTTTTTGTTGTTTAAGGCAATTTCTTATTATTGTTAGAGATTTAAAATTTTCCTAATGCTTTTCTTTCTAAGAACATTGGCAATCTTATCAATACTTCCATGAATTTAGGGTAAGAAGACCTTGGATATGTCTTGACTATGTTCTTTATTTCAATGTTCTTTACACGCATTTTGAAAAACCTTTAGATATTAATTCTCTTTGTAACCATTATCCTTTAAAATTTTAATATAATGGAGTTTATCAACTTTTAAATGTGCATCATCTAAGATCCTTTGTTCCAAAAGTGGACCCCTAACTTTTGTGTTGGATGGTGATGGGAGTTGGCATGAATATTTTGTCGAGTGACTGTCTTATTCTAAAGCACCTTATGCACCAAGTATCCGTCTAGTTTTTTCATGGTCGAGACATTAATAAAGTGAAGGATTTCATTTTATTCAACCTCCATGGTGAATTTGATGTGTTCTTATTGTTTATTAAGGTGGTGTAGATACTTATCCAATTTATCCCAACCATGAGTCCAAACGACAAATGTATCATCCACAAATATCGCCCATAACTTTGGTTAAAAATGAAAGAAACTAAAGATTTTTTCCTCAAAATGTTCCATAAATAAATTGGCCAAGACAACATTTCCAACCCATTTTGTTGTTTATGTCTTGAAATACTTCATTAAAAAGAGCTTTAGTAAAGAGAAATACTTTGTTAAAACCTACCAATGATCACTAAATTTATTAATGACACACCATGTGTGTATGGGGTTGTAGAAATCAAATCTATAAAAATTTAAAAAATCTCCAAAAATTGTGTTATGTTCTTCATGTTTTACATGCACAATAGGTGTTAGAAAATAATATTTAATAAAAAATCTAAAAAATATTCAATTTTAAAAATAGGGTTTTTTATTATTATTCCCAAGGCATGGATATATATTTTTCTTTGAAAAGTCAAATTGTTTTGACTTCTATTAATTTGTTTTATAACACATAAAATTTTACAAAGTTCAATAAAGTTTTGTAATTTTTTTATTAATCATAATATTTTGGAAAATTAAAATAACTTCAATCATTTTGAAAATACAATAATCTAATTTTTTAATTGATTTAGGACTCTTTTGATGAAAGGGACTGGAAAAGTGACTTTAATTTTTAGAATTTAAAAATAATTAAAATTATTTTATAAATCTAAAATTTGTAAAAGTGTTACATAAGCTGGACTGATGAAGCCAATCTATTTAAAAAATTAAAATAACTTTAATAATTTTGAAAATACAATCATCTCATTTTCTAATTGATTTAGGACTCTTTTGATGAGATTTAAACCCCTCTAAAAGTGACTTTAATGTTTAGAATTTAAAAATATTCAAAAATATTTTATAAATCTAAAATTTGTAAAAGCACCATGTATACTTGTTCCATGAGCTGGACTGATAAAGCCAATCTCTGTTTCCTACCCGTAGGTTTTTAAGCATCGGAAAAGCTTTCAACTTTCTCATTCAGTAGTGAATTTATTAAGTTCTATATTCGGATAGTTTCTCTTAATCTTTACTTCTAAATTTATTATGTTCTCTTGCCTGGAAATAAGATTGTTAAGGCTGATGTTTACATTAAATTTAATGTTCAGCTGATGCAAAGATTGTTAAGGCTGATGTTTACATTTGAGCTAAAGCTTCTACTCAGGCATTATAACATTTACTTACATTTAATAACTACTCTTCTACTTAAACTAACATTTTAAAACTAACATTTCAACTAATACACACATTTAACTATTAATTCTTGCATTCGAGTTGATAGCTTATATGAGCTTATAGCTGATACTGCTGATAGATTATATGAACTTCTATAGAGTAATCTCATTGGAAGAAAACCTAAATTTCTGGGATTTTTTCACTATGGAAAATGGGTTAAGGATACAATTTCAATAATGAAAATAAAGTTCATGGGAGATAGTAATTTGCAATGGAAAACATGAATACTAATCTATATGCATTGTCAAGAGAAATGCTACTTAAATGCTGTTTGGTTATTTATTCCAATAAATTTTAAGTGGCACAAGTAAAAAAAATGTAATTCTTTGTAACTTTTTTCTCCTTATGTCTTATCTCTTGAGTGAACTAACTCTATTGTCAGTCATAAATTACTAAATTAATAAGTTTTCTTAACATTTTATGCTAAAAGTTCAATTATTGATGTTGCAGGCAGTTTTGAAAAAACAGAGCCATATACTCATTGGTAGAACATATGTTGAAAACCTGATGAAACATGAATCTACAAGTGCCATGTTCATACCTATGAGTAGTTCTTGAATGAGATAGGAGATGAAAAGAGTTTTCTCTAAGGTGATAACTACTTTATATTTTAAGATTTAGTAATATGAAGTTTCCTGTGGATGTAATTTATAATGACAAATATTTATAGACAATGGAGCCCCTGCAGCTGGAAAAAGTGGCCTTCTACGAGCCGAGCATGAAACTGGAGTCTATGGAGACAACGACAGGAAAAGAAGCTATGGATTAATTGCCTAATAATTTCTTTTTTAATTTTATTTGTGGTGACACTGGAGTCTGTATCTGTTCAATTATCTGTACACCTTTAACAAGCATTACAAAGTAAATGACATGAGATTTCATTTGCTTTCAAAACGGGTGGAACTAGAGAACTTTTGGTGTTTCATTTATTTATGTTTCCTTTTTAACAAGCATTACAAAGTAAATGACATGAGATTTCATTTGCTTTCAAAACGGGTGGAACTAGAGAACTTTTGGTGATTCATTTATTTATGTTTCCTTTTTAATATTTAGAGATTATTTTGTTTGTTTTACATTAAAGATGCACTTAAAAGATAGTAATTGAATTCTCTCTCCTATTTAACTAAATAAGTGAATAGCATCTTAGGATGCACATTGAAATTGCTTGAGTCATGACCTTGGTATTAACCATTTCACAATGAATTATGGAATATATCATCTACTTTCAAAACTATGGACTGATGTTTAAATCCATATTCTTCAATTTGTGGTGTGTATGTTCGTGTGTATGTTAAAAGAGGACCATCCATTCAAATAATTCCATCAGTCCTATTTGACTAGATAAAGCAGCAAACTTCCGTGGCACACCTGGAAACTGCTCTTACCACCTGGAAACTGCTTTTATATATATATATATATATTTTAAGAGGTAATGATGTAATGTTTTATTCACATTCAACATTGTGAACCAACGTTTATAGTAATAATCGGTTTCTTTTGTCACAAGGGGTCTATCATTTTCTGCTGTATTAGACGCTTGATAGAGAACAGATATTAGTATTACTATGTGCCCTAGAATGTAGAGAGAAATCCAAAATCCAAGCAAATAATTTTGTGTGCAGGAAGCATGACAAGTTCGCAAGTATTAATTTAATTTGCGTACCAAGTCTGAACCTTTCACATATGTATTTCTATATGGAGGCGTAGCTTGATGTACAAAATATAAATCAAACATCCCTTCCTGTTCACTGTTAGAAATTAATTCCAACCACCACATCATCCCTTAAACAGTGTGATCACGTGAATATTAGTTGGTAGAATTAAATGCTATGTAACTTCACTGAGAAGCCAAACCATAGATGTTTCTAGACCTCTCGATCATTCGAGAGAGTTCGCTATATGTATAAAAGTGTTTTTGGTTAATGAAATGAATATGGAGAAGTAAGTTTATGGGCATGTTCGCCCACTCTATCCGCTGTGCCTACTCCTTCAATTGGTATCGCAATTAATACCAAAGGCATAGAGCTTAATCTCCGGCATCTTAGAAGTCGTCAGCCTAAACGAAGGAGCCGACTGTTGTGTGAGGATTGTTGTGGAAGGCAGAACCTCTCAGTGTTGAGGTTATCTCCACCATTCGAACCCCAGGCAGAAGCCAGAACTCGTTCTGCAATAAAGCGAGAGGGGTTTGCGCCTCTGGTCAATAGAACCTATGCGTATTGATTTGTATAGGGGAGTAGAAGGGACCACTCTTCGAGCTCGTGGCGGTGGGTTTCGTGTCAAGGTCAAGGCATGTGCAGGGGATGAGAGGACCACGCGCAAGAGATAGAGCCGCCATTCGTATGGATGAGAACGCATAAGCCTAGAGGAGGTTGTGTGATACTATGGGTCAAAACCATGGGCCACTACAAAATATGGATCAAAAATACTACGGGCGACTTACAAATCATATGCGCCAAGAACAATAACACAAACTATTGATCAACAAATACTACGGGACGACTTACAAAGCATATGCGTCCAACAACAATATACTAACAAAGTAAAGACATGGGTTCCTAACAACCACATTGTCATCAAATACATTGCACCATGATGGAAAGGTAACTGGAGTTAGCTTTCGTTCTAACAACATTGCATGATGGATGAAGGCTAATGTGGTTAGCTTTCAAAATGTAGTTTTCCATGCAACACAACCACATTGTCATCAAATGCATTTCACCATGATGAAAATCTAACTGGAGCTAGCTTTTTTTCTAACAACATTACACGATGGATGAAAGATAATGTATGTTAGCTTTCATAAGTTAGTTTTCCATCCAACAAAATCACATTGACATCAAATACACTACACCATGATGGAAATCTAACTGGAGTTAGCTTTCATTATAACAACATTGCACGGTACCTGGATGTTGGTGACAACACGACGGTTGCATGTGGCTTACATGTGCGGTTTGAGTTGGTGAGCCACCACCTAGGAACACAAATAGCAAGCGAAGTTAATAGGGATGATGGGCCAATTGTTGTGGGAGGTAATGCCATTCAAGGTGATGTCTCTTCTGGATGCGATGGCGGTGGGTTGCAGTACTACTTTAATGGAGTTTGATGCGTTGGGGCGGGAGCACCCACATGTGGCTTCAAGTCTGATTGAGTGATTTGGGGATATCATGGCTTCGTTGTTTTTTATGGTAATCATTTTGCATTTGGTTCGAGATCGAGCTGTATACTATGAGGAGAAGAGCGCCATGCCTCTATGACAGAGGGTCACTCTGCGGTGAAGTGGTGAGGGACGGGGAGCTTCTAGTAGATGAAGAATGAGCTAGTCTGGGGGAGAGGGTTATGAGGTGGAAATATCATGTCAGTGTGCTGCCTCATTGACGACTAGGAGGCGAGCATTATCTCACAGTAGTTAGCGTCAGCCCGCTCTACTGGAAAGGTCAACCATTACTGGATTGTGAAGAACATGGAGGATTTACTGGCCAAATGGGGCAGTTCTAGAGAGGCGGTCTTAGACATTCACTTGGGTTTATTGTAGGTGGATGAGAGGTTAAGAAACATGGAAAATAACTTTGATTGGGGGCATTCTCTATTTGCGCGCAACTCTGGTGCTGGGGGGGTTGAAAGGATGGATGTTCCTGGAAGTAGTGAGGCGGGAGAAGATTCTTTGGGAGCTTTGGGACCTCAAGGGCAGGAGGATAAGCAGCACGCTCGGAAAGAGACCCAGTCTCCCCAAAAGTTGGTCTGTTGGAGGTGAAGAAAACGAGGAGGATGGATTCAGAGGGCTTAGCTCAACGACGCAAGATGGAGCCACTTTCTGTGAAGAAACCAGAGAAGAAGCATGAGGATGTTGAGATGGAAGGCTACTTGATAGTCAAGGAACACCCAGATTCCCCCAATACAGGTCCTCAAAGCTAAGCGGATCTTAGTGGTTTCAAATTCCACTTGTGAATTTCATTTTTTTTGGTTTACTGTTTTAAATAGTTTGTTATATATTTTTCCTTGTAGCCTTTCAAATTTTGAATAGAGCTGGATGAGATTGAATTGTTACTATGCTTGGTTTCCCTATACAGGGAAAGGCCTATTTTTTTATCAAGACTGTTAACTTAGTAGTTTTGAGCACCTAGGATGGTGGTTTCATCATCTTAGGCTACCCTAGGATTCTGGGATTGCTAGTTATGTAAATATTGTTTATTCTGATAAATATAAAAAAATCTCCGCAAACTTACAAAAGAAAAAAACAACATTACACGATGGATGAAATCTAATGTGTTTTA
This sequence comes from Larix kaempferi, assembly GCA_027924585.1. NCBI lineage: Eukaryota > Viridiplantae > Streptophyta > Pinopsida > Pinales > Pinaceae > Larix > Larix kaempferi. The sequence continues at coordinate 1,837,412 of BSBM01000766.1, read as the reverse complement.
GCTTTCATAAGGTACTTTTACATCTAACACAACCACACTGTCATCTAATGCATTGCACCATGATGGAAATATAACTGGACATAGATTTAATTCTAACAACATTGCACAGAGGATGAAAGCTAATGTGTGTTAACTTTCATAAGGATGTTTTCCATCCAACCCAACCACATCATCATCAAATCCTTTGCACCATGATGGAAATCTAACTGGAGTTACCTTTCGTTCTAACAACATTGCACGGTGGATAAAAGCTAATGTGTGTTAGCTTTCATAAGCATTTTTTCCATGTAACACAACCATGTTATCATCAAATCCATTGCACCATGATGGAAATCTAACTATAGTTAGCTTTCATTCTAACAACATTGCACGGTGGATGAAAGATAATGTTTGTCTACTTTCATAAGGTAGTTTTCCATCCAACACAACCACATTGTCATCAAATATATTGCACCATGATGGAAATCTAACTAGAGTTAGCTTTCCTAAAAACAAAATTGCTCAGTGGATGAAAGCTAATGTGTGTTTGAATTCATAAGGTTGTTTTCCATGTAACACAACCACATTGCACCATGATGGAAATCTAACTATGGAAATTGTTTTCCTTCTAACAACATTGCATGGTCAATGAAATCTAATGTGTGTTAGCTTTCATAAAGATGTTTTCCATGTAACACAACCACATTGTCATCAAAAACATTGCACCATGATAGAAATCTAACTATAGTTAGATTTCCTTCTAACAACATTGCACGATGGATGAAAGATAATGTTTGTCTACTTTCATAAGGTAGTTTTCTATCAATCACAACCACATTTTCATCATATATGTTGCACCATAATAGAAATGTAACTAGAGTTAGATTTCCTGCTAACAATATTGCTGGGTGGATGAAAGCTAATGTGTGTTTTCTTTCATAAGGTTGTTTTCCATGTAACACAACCACATTTCACCATGATGGAAATCTAACTAGAGTTAGCTTTCCTTCTAACAACATTGTACTGTAAGTGAAAGCTAATGTGTGTTAGCTTTCATAAGGATGTTTTCCATGTAACACAATTACATTGTCATCATAAAGCTAATGAAGGTGAATTTTCATAAGGTGGTTCTCCATATAACATGTAACCACATTGTCATCGAATACATTGCGCCATGATGGAAATCTAACTGGAGTTAGATTTCATTCTAACAACATTTCATGGTGGATGAAAGTTAAAATGTGTGTTACCTTTTATATGATAGTTTTCCATCCACCCTAACCATGTTGTCATCAAATCCATTGCACCATGATGGAAATTTGACCAAAGTTAGTTTTCCTTCTAACAACATTGCACAATGGATGAAAGCTAATGAACAATAGCTTTAATAAGGTAGCTTTCGATCGAACACAACCACATTGTCATCATATATATTGCACCTTCACGAAAACCTAACCGGAGTTATCTTTCCTTCTAACAACATTGCTCTGTGGATGAAAGCTAACGAACATTAGATTTCATAAGGTAGTTCTCCATATAACACAACCAAATTGTCATCGAATACATTGCACCATGAAAGAAAACTAACTGGAGTTAGCTTTCCTTCTAACAACATTGCACAATGGATGGAAGCTAATGAACGTTATCTTTCATAAAGTAGTTTTCCATCCAACACAACCACATTGTCATCAAATATATTGCACCCTCATTGAAATCTAACCGAAGTTAGCTTTCCTTTTAGCAAATTTTCTTGGTGGATAAAAACTAAATGAAGGTTAGCTTTCATAAGGTAGATCTCCATAGAACACAATCACACTGTCATCGAATACATTGCACCATGATGGAAATCTAACTAGTGTTAGATTTCATTCAAACAACATTTCATGGTGGAATGTGTGTTACCTTTTATAAAGCTAGTTATCCATCCAACCCAACCACATTGTCATCAAAGACATTACACCATGATGGAAATCTAATTGGAGTTACCTTTCTATCTAACAACATTGCATAGTAACGAAAGCTAACATGTGTTAGTTTTTCTAACCTATTTTTCCATCCAACCCAACCACGTTGTCATCAAATCCAATGCACCATGATGGAAATCTAACCGGAGTTAGCTTTCCTTCTAACAAAATTGCACTATGGATGAAAGATAATGAATGTTAGCTTTCATAAGGTAGTTTTCCATTGAACACAACCACATTGTCGTCAAATATATTGCACCGTGACGAAAACCTAACTAGAGTTAGATTTCCTTCTAACAACATTGCTCATTGAATGAAATATAATGAACGTTAGCCTTCATAATGTAGTTCTCCATATAACACAACCAAATTGTCATCGAATGCATTGCACCATGATCGAAATCTAACTAGAGTTAGCTTTCCTTCTAACAACATTGCACGATGGATGATAGCTAATGAACGGTAGCTTTCATAGGGTAGTTTTCAATCCAACACAACTAGATTGTCATGAAATATATTGCACCATGAGGGAAACCTAACCGGAGTTAGATTTCCTTCTAACAACATTGCTTGGTGGATAAATGATCCATTCCAGTAGTTGGCATTGTTGTAAAATGATAACTTCAACTGCAACAAGTCATTGACTTCGACCCAACGTCGACAGGTTCTGATTTCGACACAACCTCGATAGTTTCATGACATCGACATGTAGTGTCTACTAGCGACTGACGAACTATGACAGATTGTCTCTCTGTCTTCCAGTCGACTGTAACGGTTGAACTTCCGAACCGCTCTAACTTCTCTTGTAATTGAACGTAACGGGAAGACACCCAAGTGTCTCAACATTTTCTATATAAGCATGTATAATATTGTAACATACATCTATCAATTGAGCTATCAATCTTTTTTCCAGTAATAGAGATCGGTTCGCATTCCTGCATATTGTCTGTGTGTATTTGTGTTTCTCTACATAGTATATTCCTACTTTGCTTATTCCATTTCTTAGGCTTCCGCCATAACAGAGCCGACTCATTCAGTCGAACTGTTGTCCCCCTCATGCACTTGGGTGAGTGTGGATCAATAAAAGCTAATGAAGTTTAACTTTCATAAGGTGGTTCTCCATAAAACACAACCACATTTTCATCAAATACATTGCGCGATGATGAAAATATAACTGGAGTTAGCTTTCATTCTAACAACATTTCATGGTGGATGAAAGTTAATGTGTGTTACATCTTATAAGCTATTTTTTCATCCAACCCAACCACATTGTCATCAAAGACATTGCACCATGATGAAAATCTAACTAGAGTTAGCTTTCATTCTAACAACATTGCACGGTGGATGAAAGTTAATGTGTTAGCTTTTATAAGGTAGTTTTCCATCCAACCCAACCACATTGTCATCGAATACATTGCTCCATGATCGAAATCTAATTGGAGTTAGCTTTCCTTCTAACAATATTGCACGATGGATGAAAGATAATAAATGTTAGCTTTCATAAGGAAGCTTTCCATCAAACACAACCTTATTGTCATCAAATATATTGAACCGCGACGGAAACCTTACTGAAATTAGCTTTCCTTCTAACAACATTGCTCGGTGAATGAAAGCTAATGAAGTTATCTTTCATAAGGTAGTTCTCCATATAACACAACCACATTGTCATCGAATACATTGCACCATGATGGAAATCTAACTTGAGTTAGCTTTCCGTCTAACAACATTACATGGTGACTGAAAGCTAATGTGTGTTAGATTTTCTAAGCTAACTTTCCATCCAACCCAACCACATTATCATCAAATCCATTGTACCATGATGGAAATCTAACTGGAGTTAGCTTTCCTTCTAACAACAGTATCCTATGGATGAAAGCTAATGAATGTTAGGTTTTATAAGGTAGTTTTCCATCGAACACAACCACATTGTCATCAAATATATTGCACCACGATGGAAACCTAACCAGAGTTAGCTTTCCTTCTAACAACATTGCTCGGTGGATGAAAGCTAACGAACATTAGCTTGCAAAAGGTAGTTCTCCATATAACACAACCACATTTCCATCAAATACGTTGCACCATGATCAAAATCTAACTGGAGTTAGCTTTCCTTCTAACAACATTGCACTATGGATAAAAGCTATTGAACGTTAGCCTACATAAGGTAGTTTTCCATCCAACACAACAACAATCTCATCAAATATATTGCACCATGACAGAAATCTAACCGAAGTTAGCTTTCCGTCTAACACCATTGCTCGGTGGATAAAAGCTAATAAAGGTTAACTTTCATAAGGTGGTTCTCCATATAACACAACCACTTTGTCATCGAATACATTGTGCCATGATGGAAATCTAACTGGAGTTAGCTTTCATTCTAACAACATCTCATGGTGGATGAAAGTTAAAATGTGTGTTACCTTTTATAAGCTAGTTTTCCATCCATCCCAACTATGTTGTCATCAAATCCATTGCACCACGATGGAAATATGAACGGAGTTAGCTTTCTTTCTAACAACATTGCACGATGCATGAAAGCTAATGAACGTTAGCTTTAATAAGGTAGCTTTCCATCGAACAAAACCACATTTTCATGAAATATATTGCATCTTGACGGAAACCTAACCGGAGCTAGCTTTCCTTTTAACAACATTGCTCGGTGGATGAAAGCTAACGAACGTTAGATTTGATAAGGTAGTTCTGAACGGAGTTAGCTTTCCTTCTAACAACATTGCACGATGGATGGAAGCTAATGAACGTTATCTTTCATAAGGTAGTTTTCCATCCAACACAACCGCATTGTCATCAAATATATTGCGCCCTGATGGAAATCTAACCGAAGTTATCTTTCCTTCTAACAACTTTGCTTCTTGGATAAAAGCTAATGAAGGTTAGCTTTCATAAGGTAGCTCTCCATACAACACAACCACACTGTCATCGAATACATTGCACCATGATGGAAATCTAACTGGAGTTAACTTTCATTCAAACAACATTTCATGGTGGATGAAAGATAATGTGTGTTACCTTTTATAAAGCTAGTTATCCATCCAACCCAACCACATTGTCATCAAATACATTGCACCATGATGTAAATCTAATTGGAGTTACCTTTCCATCTAACAACATTGCATAGTGATGAAAGCTAATGTGTGTTAGTTTTTTCTAACCTAGTTTTCCATCCAACCCAACCACGTTGTCATCAAATCCGATGCACCATGATGGAAATCTGACTGGAGTTAGATTTCCTTCTAACAACATTGCATTATGGATGAAATCCAATGAATGGTAGCTTTCATAAGGTACTTTTCCATCAAAAACAACCACATTGTCATCAAATATATTGCACCGTGACGGAAACCTAACTAAAGTTAGCTTTCCTTCTAACAACATTCTTGGTGAATGAAAGGTAATGAACGCTAGCTTTCATAAGGTAGTTCTCCATATAACACAACCACATTGTCATCAAATGCATTGCACCATGATCAAAATCTAACTGGAGTTAGCTTTCATTATAACAACATTGCACGATGGATGATAGCTAATGAACATTAGCTTTCATAAGGTAGTTTTTGATCCAACACAATCACATTGTCATCAAATATATTGCACCATGAGGGAAACCTAACCGGAGTTAGCTTTCCTTCTAACAACATTGCTTGGTGGATAAAAGCTAAAGAAGGTTAACTTTCATAAGGTGGTTCTCCATATAACAAAACTACACTGTTATCGAAACCATTGCGCCATGATGGAAATCTAACTGGAGTTAGCTTTCATTATAACAACATTTCATGGCGGATGAAAGTTGATGTGTGTTATATCTTATAAGCTAGTTTATCATCCATCCCAACCACGTTGTCATCAAATACATTCCACCATGATAAAAATCTAACTAGAGTTAGCTTTCATTCTAACAACATTGCACGGTGGATGAAAGTTAATGTGTTAGCTTTTATAAGGTAGTTTTCCATCCAACCCAACCACATTGCCATCGAATACATTGCACCATGATTGAAATCTAACTGGAGTTAGCTTTCCTTCTAACAACATTGCACGATGGATGAAAGTTAATGAATGTTAGCTTTCATAAGGCAGTTTTCCATCAAACACAACCTTATTGTCATCAAATATATTGCATTGTGATGGAAACCTTACCGGAATTAGCTTTTCTTATAACAACATTGCTTAGTGAATGAAATCTAATGAATGTTAGCTTTCATAAGGTAGTTCTCCATATAACACAACCACATTGTCATCGAATACATTGCACCATGATGGAAATCTAACTGGAGTTATCTTTCTGTCTAACAACATTGCATCGTGAGTGAAAGTTAATGTGTGTTAGCTTTTCTAAGCTAGTTTTCCATCCAATCCAACCACATTATCATCAAATCCATTTCCATGATGGAAATCTAACTGGAGTTAGCTTTTCGTATAACAACATTGCCCTATGGATGAAAGCTAATGAATGTTAGGTTTCATAAGGTAGTTTCCATCGAACACAGCCACATTGTCATCAAATACATTGCACCATGAAAAAAACCTAACCAAAGTTAGCTTTCCCTCTAACAACATTGCTCAGTGGATGAAAGCTAACGAACGTTAGCTTTCATAAGGTTGTTCTCCATATAACACAACCACATTGTCATCAAATACATTGCACCATGATCGAAATCTAACTGGAGTTAGCTTTCCTTCTAACAACATTGCACGATGGATGAAAGCTAATGAGCGTTAGCCTTCGTAAGGTAGTTTTCCGTCCAACACAACCACAGTGTCATCAAATATATTGCACCATGATATAAATCTAACTGAAGTTAGATTTTCTTCTAACAACATTGCTCGGTGGATAAAATATAATGAAGGTTAACTTTCATAAGGTGGTTCTCCATATAACACAACCACATTGTCATCGAATACATTGCGCCATGATGGAAATCTAACTAGAGTTAGCTTTCATTCTAACAACATTTCATGGTGGATGAAAGTTAATGTATGTTACCTTTTATAAGCTAGTTTTCCATCCATCCCAACCGTGTTATCATCAAATCCATTGCATCATGATGGAAATCTGACCGGAGTTAGCTTTTCTTCTAACAACATTGCATGATGGATGAAAGCTAATGAATGTTAGCTTTCATAAGGTAGCTTTCCATCGAACACAACCACATTGTCATCAAATATATTGCACCTTGACGGAAACCTAACCAGAGTTAGCTTTCCTTCTAACAACATTGTTGGGTGGATGAAAGCTAACGAAACTAAGATTTCATAAGGTAGTTCTCCATATAACACAACCAAGTTGTCATCAAATACATTGCACTATGAACAAAATCTAATTGGAGTTATCTTTCCTTCTTACAACATTGCACGATGGATGGAAGCTAATGAACGTTATCTTTCATACGATAGTTTTCCATCCAACAAAACCACATTGTCATCCAATATATTGCACCATGACGGAAACCTAACCGGAGTTAGCTTTCCTTCTAACAATATTGCTCGTTTGATGAAAGCTAATGAATGTTAGCTTTCATAAGGTAGTTCTCCATATAGCATAACCACATTGTCATCAAATAGATTGCACCATGATGGAAATCTAACTGAAGTTATCTTTCCTTCTAACGACATTGCACGGTGAGTGAAACTAGGTAATGCGTGGTAGCTTTTCTAAGCTAGTTTTCCATCCAACCCAATGACATTGTCATCAAATACGTTGCACCATGATGGAAATATGATTGGAGTTATCTTTCCTTCTAGCAACATTGCCCTATGGATGAAATCTAATGAATGATAGCTTTCATAAGGTAGTTTTCCATCGAACACAACCACATTGTCATCAAATATATTACACCGTGATGGAAACCTAGCCAAAGTTAGCTTTCCTTCTAACAACATTGCCAATTAATGCATATTATGGAAAAATATGGAAAAATATTAATGCATATTGGCATATGGGTTCTCCACATAACATGATAATTGTTTAGAATTCGTCAATAATAGAGAGAAAAAGGAGCTTACATTTTTCAATATCCATGTAGGGAATATGTCATAGATATCATCTAGGTTGGAAGGTTGAGAATTTCACATCGATAAATGGATGCCTTTTGTGAATGTGGGAAAAAAGAAGAGGGATCAAACTTGTCTCCAAAAAAGGGAACATCAAATGGATGAAAGGATTGGTGCAACTACCCCATGCATAATGAGATATATCCATGTAGGGAATATGTCATAGATATCATCTTGGTTGGAAGGTTGTGAATTTCACATCGATAAATGGATGCATTTTGTGAATGTGGACAAAATAAGAGGGAACAAACTTGTCTCCAAAAAAGGGAACATATGGATGAAAGGATTTGGTGCAAGTGTCACGTGCATAGTAAGATATATCCATGTAAGGAATATGTCATAGATATCATTTAGGTTGGAAGGTTGGGAATTTCACATCAATAAATGGATGAATTTTCTAAATGTGGAAAAAAGGGAAGAAAGAATAAACTTGTCTCTAGAAAAGGAAACATCAAAGAATGAAAGGATCAGGTACAACTACCCCATGCATAATAAAAGAAGCAAAAGATGACATGACATGTGCAAGGACATAATGTTGGGATACCCATACACTATAACCAAAGTGAAGATACATGTGAGAAGTTGCAAGGCTAGGATAGAAGAAGACATAGGTAGGGGGTACACCCTAATTTATGGGCTTATATGCCTCTCATATCTAGGGAGGACACCCTAAATTATGGGCCTCGATGCCTCTTCCAAAAAATTTATGGAAGGTCATCTTATGGGTTCCTTGGGATTGAGTTTGTCTGTGCATGGAAAAAGAAATTTTTTTTAATTTTTTTTTTAATATTGCAAATCTTGATATTCCACCCTAGAATCAAGAGTTGCACTATAGGAATCTCTAGCCCCAATCAACACCCAATACCATTATACCACACTCACGTGAGTGATGAAAAAAGAAAGCATTTAAAATGGACAACCAACTATGATTTTGCTAATATTAATAATTAATAATATAAAATATAAAATATAAAATTGAGAAACCTCTACGGAAGCTACGATACCAAGCTATATTTATTACGATAGAGATATTTGATCAAGATAAAGATCATTATTTGGCCTTCAAGATCAAGATCAATATCTTATCGTTTATCTAGGAACCAAGTGAAACACCCAAATGGTTATCCCTCACTTGATTGAGAACTATGGAGCATCCCCCTGAAAAGCAGGCACCCATGTGCACACTTCACTCATTTCCACATAATATTCACCACTGTCTCACATGGGCAAGGTCCGAATTTGAAGGTCTCTTAGACAAAACTCTAGCTGAAGAAAATGGTTTTCTTTACCAACCCCAAGAATACATAGCAACACTCAAGTCTGGAGGGGATGCTCAGGCCTGACAACTTCTGGAATCGGTTGTGGATTGTTTGGTTTCACAGATATGTCTAACATTTGAAGATAGCATCTCTTGGGATAGATTACAGTAATTAAGCCTTTCCCTTTCCTTTTTATAATTATAGTTCTTTCTACCTATCATTATCATTTGCATCTTGCACTACATCAAATCTTAAATGAGTTTTCACAGTTATTTCTTATAATTTACTATTTACAAGATATTGAATTTCACTAAACTAAATTTGCTTTTCACTGATTGATTTGATTCAGGTTTGAGGATTGCTTTTCAAATCATGTGAAGCAGCTTCTTTCAACTTCCCTGAGAATGCAACCACAAGCAGAGGTGCACTATTCTGGTCTACTCCCAACCGTTTTCCAAATCCCCTGGACTTTACTTCCGATGATACCAGTCATATGTCCCTAGTTCTTGCAGCCTCAATTTTAAGAGCTAATACATATGGCATTCCCATTCCTGAATGGGCTTCAAATTCAAATTCAAAGAGATTAACAGACATTGTTGAAAAAGTACATATTCTAGTCTTCAAGCCAAAACAAGGGGTGAAGATTGTCACAGATGAAAAAACTACAAATGTGAACCCTTCTACATTGTATGATGATGATATTGAACTGATTGACAAACTGATAGCCACACTAGAAAGTGGTGTTAAAAATATTTCATCAGGCTTTCGCATGAATCCTATTCAGTTTGACAATGTATCCTCGATTTTGGTTTCAACTTTTCCCACTAATCTCTATTATGGTGTACTAACAGGTCCTTCATAAAATTAAAAAGTTTTGTTTGTTTGGGTGAGGGGTTGAATCCCAGTACTATCTATGGGAAGAAAAGAGACTAATCTTTATTGTAATGCAGGATGATGATACAAGTTATCATATGGATGTTATAACTAGACTAGCTAATATGCGAGCAAGGAACTATATCATACCTGAAGTGGATAAGCTCAAGGAAAATTTCATAGCTGGCAGAATAATTCCTGCAATTACAACTACCACTGCCATGGCCACTGGTTTGGTGTGTTTGGAACTTTACAAGGTTATATTAAGCCACAAGGTTGAAAATTCACAACAATTTTGCAAGCTTAGCACTCCCTCTATTTCCTATGGCTGAACCTGTTGCCCCAAAGTTAACTAGACATGGGAATCTGACCTGGTCTGTGTGGGATTGATGGATCATCCATGGGAACCCAGCCGTGCAAGGCTTGTTGAACTGGTTCCAAGCTAAAGGTTTAGATGCATACAGTATGGCATGTGGGAACACATTTATTTATAATAACATATTTCCCAAACACAAAGAAAGTTTGGAGAAGAAAGTGCTAAACTTGGTAAAAGACATTGCAAAGATGGAGTTACCTGCAAATAGTTGCCATTTCAACATTGATGCCTATTGTGAAGATGAATATGGAAATGACATCACTGTACCATCAATATCCATATTTTTAGGTAGGTCAAATGATATGTATATATGGCGGTCCTTATCAATCATTCAGCCACTACGCTTCATATCCTTTTATTCGTTAGTCACTAGTAAACTGTCTATAAACTATCTGTATACTTAATACTTTATTTTACAGTTATTTAATCTTACTTTATTTCTTAAGGTGTCCTGACAGAAAGGGGGTGGCTGATTTCTTGCAAGAATTAAGTATGATTTTTATCTGCTTCAGTTTGATCTACTTGGTTTTGGTAATCATTATACACCAACATACTTAAAACCTGTGCATTCACTTAAATAGAAATCAAATTGAAGGAGATAATATAAAATATGGATGTACCCAAGAATGGGAAGCTAGGCCTATTAATCATCTTAAGGGAATGATACATCTAATTTGTTGCAAATCCTTCCATATCCATTTCTATGTATGGGGTTTACTTGCTGTTTGGAGATTTCTTAGTTCTAGATGAAGCTAAATGAGGTTTGTAATGCTGCCACTTTATTTCTATAGGTGACCTCAAGAAAAGACCAAGAAATATATTGGGCAGAAACAAGTCAACGATATCGTTACATTCCTATCAAAGAATTTGGAGAATCCTTTCAGTCATTTCATGTTGGCAAGAGCCTTGTAGAAGAGTTACCGCATCCATATGATAGGCATGTTGCATCTGAACTTCTTTACAAATGCGGGTGTGCTGCATCTAAACTTCTTTACAGAAGTGGGCGTGCTACATCTGAACTTCCTGTGTATTATTGAGGTTGTTGCATTGATTTTTTTAGACAATAATTTTGTTCCAGTAGTAGAAATTTTGGCAAGGGATTCATAGTTATAGTAGTCTTTGTTCACACAGATGAAGGATCCAACATATCCTTTGAACTAGATATCTCAATGTTTCAGCCTTGTTGTAGGAATTCTTTTAGTGTAGGTTTAGGAAACTGATTTCTGTTACAACCATGGTATTGAGAAGGCATGGGTGTGTTACTGTCGTGCTCTGTTCAGGTTCATATCTGTTACCCCTGACATGTATGCTAACACTAATATTGGCATTTTAATGTGGACAGTGTTCAACTTGCATAAGGAATTAGTTTGCAGTGTTGAAGGGATGAATCGAAGGTGCATGATTTGAGCATAAACAATCTTTCCTCCAGTGGTATTTTTATGCCAAACTATAGATTTAAAAGTAGGGCAAATCCCTGCCTGGTAAGTAACTTCATTCTACTTTCTTCATGCCAAATTGTGATAAGAGTGCTTCCTTGTTGAACACACTATCTTATTTTTAGATCCCATAACCTTCTAAATCAAGACTTTAATAAGATTCCCACCCTTTCTAGAGATCTCTTGTGCTGGTCATATGCCTTTTCATGCCTACCATGGGCACTTTCAACATGTGCTGATTTTTGGGATTTTTTCATGCCATATTGGGAGGTGGTTTGACTTGGACATAGTAAATGTGGAACCACAACTCTCTGAGGAGTGGGTTGGGCTACTGAGTCATTAATTATGTGTAAAAATAGTTGAGGCGGGTAGAAGTGGACCAAAGAATCTGCATAGATTCCACTAAAGAGTGTCTAGTTTTAAGAGGTCAAAATGGAACCTAAGAATTATATTTTAAGAAAAGGTGCTTGAAACCTATGAATAGAACATGCAGAGTTTTGAATTGCATCACATGAACCAACTAAAGGACTAGACAACTCATAACTATACCAAATATTTTCTGCCAAAATTATCAAGAGCATGCATTGATTGCCTGTGGGAATTTGATTCAATGTTCTTTGAACTGATATACTATCACTGTTATCCAATACCCATATTGAATTGCATCATTAATTGGCTTTAATTAAAATCCTAGATATTTGAATTACTCTCCAAAATCATGTATCTCAAAATGGAAGAATTTGACTATATCCTCTCTTCTTACTTCAAGAATGAATTTGTATTCAAATTACATGACACAACATTGATCAATCTAAACTGTAGCAGCAGTACTAAACCACAATAAATTTGGATACAAAGTGATTTCTAACCTAGTATGTGACAACAATAAATAGAAGGACCTTTATGGCTATAGAAACGTTCTTCCAAAGCCTGGACATGATGTATAAGGTCGCTGAAAGTGGACAGATCTTGGAAATGCACCCAACAATGTTGTAGTAGCCCTGTCCTTCCTTGAAATTATAATAGAGATTCGATGTACACCCTCAGGTTGCTTCACAAGCTCGCCACAGAGATTTCACCCTTCCAAGGTGGTGCGACCTTATTCAAATGACCCCACAATGTAGCTCACGACCTTCAAAATGAATACTCGGCCCTAGATAACACACAACCCTCTTCCAAGTTGAACGTTTCCTATGCAAGGATAATACGCCCAATTTACTCACACGGCCTGCACAAAAAAGACCATGGCCTGCAATCTACGCCCTTCTCCAGAAGAAACACATCCTCTAAGGGAAGAATCGTTGCCCTCTCAAGTGGATCATCCCCTCAGAATAATTATCACAGTACTTGACAGAATAATGATTGAAGTACATGCCAAATGATAGAATCTTGTAGGTGTCGGTTCAGGCATTTTGTCGAACACTTGGTGTGCATCCTTGATTCAAGAATTTTTTCAAACATGACATGCATCCTTGGTTATTCCAAATGTAATTGAGGGTGGACTGAAACTAATTCTCACGAGATAATTTAGCCCTACTAATAACAAACGATAGATCAGAGGATTTGAGCACCACTAGTAGGTCTTAGTCAGGATACCATACCTGAACCGTTTTGGATTCTCTGCTTGTAACACGAATCGGCAGGTTCTCTGGATTAATACCATAGATCCTATAAATTCAAATCCCTCCAATGGGAAGAGTAAACTCCTTATATGCAATTGCTTCAACAACATAATTTTTCTCTACTTGAATCGCCACCACCCTCATACCTCGAAAGATACAACAAGTGAATGACGGACAAAATGCAAACAAAAATAGCAAGGGGGGAAAACAGATTTGAGTTTGAACGCAGTGATTCTATTGATTTGAGAATGACATATTTGAGCTTGCACACAACAATCTAGTTGCAAAAGAACATGGCCGAACTCAAATCACTGGTAATGACAGAATTGAAATCCAATAGTTGTTCTTGATTATCGTGATATGAGAGGGTGAACGAAAAGAATACGTGCAAATAAGATAGTTGGTTTAAATAAGGGCTTAGGTATGTAGGTATAAAAATAAGGGCTTGGGTACATAAATAATGTGTAGGTATAGAAATAAGGTTTTAGGTACATAAATAATATGTAGGTATAGAAATAAGTGCTTAGGTACATAAATAATATGTATGTATAGAAATAAGGGTTTAGGTACATAAATAATATATGTACATATTGAAATAAGGGCTTAGGTACATAAAAGGCATAAAAACAAGTGTTGCATGGCAGCTTAGCCTCTGCCAAGCAAGTTTGTTTAATTAAAGCACCGAACATAAAAATTCTTGTGAATGTCTAATCACATAATGTGACTATTTAATTTTCGACAGTTACAGGCTTTCGATATTTGATACTAAATATCTAAGCAAGGCACTAACTGGATCGATATCATCAACACTCGAAACTTTAATCAAACTAGTATTATATAAAGTGTGACATAAAAGGTCACCACTAAGCATCCATTAAAAATATGCATGAGACATAAAGGGGATTGAACAGAGTCTAAGGGAATTGGATGCTTTGATAGAGGGATGGAATTCTTGAAGAATGATGAAAGTTTAGGTTGCTTTGTGTGTGCTTTCAACCAGCCCATTGAGCCACCGGGTATATGGATTTGACTTCAGATTGTGGAGAATATGACTAGCAAAGTTTCCTATGACTGTGACTTTGCCACTGAAGCTACCATTTATGGCGGTTCTATATATGGATCTGCTACGACCTATGTCCCTCGGCCAAAGCTTCTCTTATGTTCCCATATCCAAGTTTTACTGCCAATTTCCCTTTGCATTACCAATAATCCCCTCAATAACACCATTTTCTATTGAGATGATGAAAGCGGTTATCATACCTCGTGACAATTTCTCTTGCAACAATCTTGGAGATGAACTAAATGGCAGAGTGACAGTCAGCAGCAACTTGAGGGTTCTTGATAATTTAGATAGGTATGCCAACAGATGTGTTGAGAAGACCAAATGAAATAGCCAATTGACCTTGAAGAACCTTTAAGTTGACAACATTACTTTATAAATAAAACCTTTATACTTGTTCATATCCACTTTTTCAAGTTTCTTTTCCTCATAATTCCTCATTCACAATCTGTCAAGCTTTCACAAGGAGCTATATATTGTCGTGGTGCTAGGATTCACTATTTAACTTAGTTAATTTATCCATTGTAAACTTAAGCACCCTCTTGAGATGTACATTGGGTTTCTATATTAAAAGTGGGAATCTTAATATGGTACAAACTATTCGAATCAATGCCTAAACGATAAAAGTTCCATGCTTGTTTCCACTAAACTTGATTAAAAATAAATGATGAGAATGCACACATAAGGGATGCCCAAAATTATTAAGGATTAGGATTGTCTATACTCTCGGGATTGGGGTTGTCCTTACTCTTTGAGATTTCATTTAAGGTATGTCTTCGTAATTTGATTTCCTTAGGCACTTCAAAAAGCATGGCACTTATGTGCAAGAGTGTATTGGGTCCTTTGAAAGTAGATGGGAGGGATGGACTAGGGATTGTGAGAATAAACACTTAAGGGAAATTCATTTATACCAACAACAATGTCTCTCTACATTACCTTATATTGAGAAGTTAAAGCAACAAATTATGTTGGTTGTTATTGATGAAGAATGCAACAAAGATAGGTTGGAAGAACATGTTGACAAAACTAAGGTGTTCTAGGACAAGATTTTGCAATTGGAGCTAGCTCAAAGAAGAGGGATCTCGGTCATTTAAAAATTCACCTGATATTTATAGCTATCAGTAAGCCCATAACCAAAAAGGGACTATAGTATAGGAATGGATTCTATCCAACTTCTTTATCTATGGACCTAATAGATTTGGAGAAGAAATTGTCATCCCCTCCCTCGAGACTTGAGATGGAATCAATACAAGGGAGAGACCTAAACCCTTAGATATATTTTCTACTTCCAATTCTCTCCATTGT
The DNA here is from genome assembly GCA_027924585.1 of Larix kaempferi. Classification (NCBI taxonomy): domain Eukaryota; kingdom Viridiplantae; phylum Streptophyta; class Pinopsida; order Pinales; family Pinaceae; genus Larix; species Larix kaempferi. Next base: position 1,821,469 of record BSBM01000766.1, on the reverse strand, counting down.
CCTTGAACATCTTTACCAATACCCACGACTACCTTTGAATATCCCATCTTTTAGGCCATGTTAAAACCTTTCCCAAAAGTGACATCTTTCTCACCCTTGGAGGCAACAAATGGGTTTGGTAGGCTCATCTTCTTTGTCGATCGAGTCACAAATTTAGTTTTTGTTCCCTCTTTGGAAAGAGATGGGGCACCTCCAACATTAACTACATCCATTATATAAGGAATTATATTACTATCTTCTTTAATCCCATGAAATATATCATAAAATTCCACCAACTTTTCATATTCAAGTTGCTTTCATACGTTTCTTCCTATTTCCCCCGGTACATGCTCATATCCCACCAAGACTTAGGATTATGATAAGATAAATACATAGCCTCTCTATTATATTGTCTTTTTTTCATTGGGAAGAATAGGCATCTTCTAAGTATGGTCTAGAGGGGGATCTCCTTGCTTTCCGTAAAAGGTGCAATATAATTGAATCTCATCAAGATCACTTGAGTGTTTTAACTCTTATATTTTCCTACCCTTTTCTTGGGCCTCTCCAACTAAAATGTTCAACATGCGAATCTATGAATCAAGATTGACCAACTATTGAGTGTCAAGCCTCTCTTCATGGTGATACTCTACTTTCCCATGCACGACATTTTCCCTAGCCTTTTGAATGATATGATAGGATTCATATCTCTAGGTCTAATACTTAGTGAAGCTATAAGACTCTATAATTATGTTTTCCTGGGAGTACCCACCTATGGTTACAAATGAATAATTAGCAAAGAAAAGGGTAGTGTAAAATGTGTTTACTTCTTTCCAACAAATTGTGGCTCACCCATAGTAGACATTTGTTAAACAAATTCAATAAACAATAGATGAGGAGTCATTAACATAAGCAATTTGAAATGGTTGTCCTCAAAACCATATATCTACAATATCTTCTTCTCTTCATGAATATATCACTCCCCATACTCGACCTATGGGATAAATTGTAACTTCTCTTGGAATTCTTTTGAGATCCTTTAAAGATCCTCACCTTGAAGAACCTTTAAGTTGACCACATTACTTTATAAATAAAACCTTTATACTTTTTCATATCCACTTTTTCAAGTTTCTTTTTCCTCATAATTCCTCAATCACAATCTGTCAAGCTTTCACAAGGAGCTATATATTTCCGTGGTGATAGGATTCACTATTTAACTTAGTTAATTTATCCATTGTAAACTTAAGCACCCTCTTGATATGTACATTGGGTTTCTATAATAAAAGTGGGAATATTAATATGGTACAAACTATTTGAGTCAATGCCTAAACAATAAAAGTCCCATGCTCGTTTCCACTAAACTTGATTAAAAATAAATGATCAGAATGCACACAGAAGGGATGCCCAACATTATTAAGGATTGGGATTCCACTTGCACTCCGACCCCAAGAAAAATTTAAACAAGTAAATCTCACATAGTAGGTTTTTCTTGTTAGGTGTTGAAATAGAATAGATATCAACAAAGTCTTGGTCCTGAATCAGATGTTTGAAAAAAGAACAAAGGGGATCCACTCTACGTTTGGGGCTCCAAGATTCCTCCACAGAGACTATAAAGTTGATGTCTCTTGCAAAAATTAGATTAGGGGTATCCAAAATCCCAGAATTCAAAATCCCCCCCCATAACAACTCCTTCTCTTTACAAGGGCCGTAGCAATTGACTATGGACAAAGAGTTGAGGGGACCCAATAGTTTCCCTTCCTTAATTACACCACCAAAGAAAACAATGGGTTGAAACGAGCAACTTTAGGGTCCCATCCACATAGAAAACCTCTTGATAAGCCAAAGGAGAAGGTACCACATAATTCCCAAGTAGGAAATAAAATGGCAAAGACTTTGATAGCTTGATTGATTTATGTCATTGTTTCTTGAATCAAAATCATAGAGAGGCTAGTAGATTTGAATAGCCAAGAAAGAGCCTTAGCCTTAGAATCTCCCCCGACTCCTCTCAAGTTCAATGATAGAATTATCATTTGGTGACCCCTTCCTCAGGCTGACAACAAGCTTTAAAGGACCAGATAGATTTAGGATATCTATTTTCATAATTTGAAGCTAATGGAAGAAAATTATTTCCAACCATCTCTGGAGAATTTTGCATACCCCCCCTTTTTTTTAACGGATGGTGACATTTTGAAATTCGAGGGGAGTTACAGGGGAAACTTTCCTGGTAGGACTGGGTAGGGAAGAAAATATTTCTAAGGGAAATTTAAGCAGTGCTTCTTTGTATAGGGGAGCAGGATTGGGATTAGACAAAGAATCCAAGTGTAAGATTTGTGAGTCAAGAGAATATGAAGGGCTTCCTACTGTCAAAGAAGTAATCTGGGGATCCTTAGAAGCCATAGCATCATTAGAAGTATCAAAGCTAGGTTTTTTCTCTCCTTCATTGGAATACTGAGAGAGAGGTAATTCAGTGCCAGTTTCAGCATTCTCCCACAAGGGGGAGTCCCTTAACAAAGGAGAAGGGTTAACAACTGCAATGCAAATTAGGTTCCCCCAAGCAGACAAAAAAGGGTTTCTAGTTTTCTTAACATAGTCTTCTTCAGCTTTTAGATAAAGATCTAATTCCGCTTTCAAAACTCCTTCATACAGAGAGGGATAAGAGGGAGAAGTGTTACCTAGAGGGGAAGAGCGAGCAGGGTGGAGAATCTGCCTATTCGGGAGCTGTAACTCTTGGACCAAGTCATCTTCTGTGTCACTCAAGATGGGAACTTCCCTGAGTCTTGATCAAGGGAAATTGGTCCGAGTATGACCCAATTCACGGCAACAGAAGTAGTGGAACGACACATTGGTGTAGTCTATATTATGAAGATAGGTCTTTGTACCCCATTTTATTTCAAAATCTGCCAGTAATCCTTGAAATGTGTCGATCTCAACTAGAACTGTGGCTACGCATTTGTCTACTCCATGAACCATGTTGAAGATTGTAACCGCAGAAGATATTCTCTGATGTATCATGAGGAGTCATGATTGTATGTGTCATTTGATGTACTAGTCATTAGCCATTTGACATGTGGGTCAATTGGTCATTATGTATATTGTTGTGGTCACTGGGTCAATTGATGTAATATGTCATGTGTCATGTTGTCCAGAAATTGTACTACCTTCGGGGATGAGTCATATTGTAATTGGTCATGTTACCAGGATATTGCTTAGTCTTGAACTGAGAGGCACTTGGTTAGTTACCAAGAATTGCCAGTCTAGAACCGAAGGTACCTAGTCAGTTACCAAGAAGTCATATGGATCGATGGACTGATCATATGCACTGTGATCATTGTACTTCTCAATAGACTGAGTTGTGTTCCTTGATGGACTAAGGATGGTCACACTACACCTCGATGGATTGAGATTGATCATTGTACTTATTGATGGACTAAGTTGTACTCCTCGATGGACTAAGGATGGTCACACTACACCTCGATGGACTGAGGTTGATCACAGTACTTTTCGATGGACTGAGTTGTACTCCTCGATGGACTGAGGAGAATTGATCATTGAGTAGATCATATGGATCGACGGATTGATCCTATGGTATTGATCGATGGACTGATCATATTGGATGTAAATATTGATCGATGGACTAATATTATTGATTATATTGATCGATAAATTGATCTTGTTTGTTGTATTGATTGATGGACTGATCATGCAGGCTATATTGATTGGACTGATCATGCAGGTTATATTGATCAATGGACTGATCATGAAGGTTATACCAATCAATGGACCAATCATGGTTGATATATTGATCGATGGACTAATCATGCCGGCTATATTGATCGACGAACTGATCTTGTTGAGATGGGATGATCACATTATGATCGATGGACTGATCCCGTGGATTGTATCGATTGTACTCTTCGACAGACTAAGTAGACTCAATTGTATGGATTGGAAATATGGAACTTTTGATGATGTATAGATTCATGGATATCACAAGACAATGGACAAAGTACATGTACATGATAGAACCTATGATGATGGCACTGATGGATGATGATGCTTGCGGACGAGAATAACTTCCTAGTTAAGAGGGAGTGTTGAAGATTGTAACTGCAAAAGATATTCTCTGATGTATCATGACGATTCATGATTGTATGTGTCGTTTGATGTACTGGTCATTATCCATTTAGCATGTGAGTCAATTTGTCATTATGTATATTGTTGTGGTCACTGGGTCAATTGATGTAATATGTTATGTGTCATGTTGTCAAGACATTGTACTCCCTTCAAGGATGGGTCATATTGTAATTGGTCATGTAATAGAGTCAATGTCAAACCTCCTTGTATATTGGATCGGGAGAATCCAGATTATTCATGTAATACATTATTATATTACTCATTTGGTAAGTCATCCCAGTGGAGGAGACAAGTCGTCCTAGTTAGGGATTTTTGGGCTAGTTGGAAACCAGTATAAATAGAAGTCAAGTCTGGCTCATTAGACACACTCACTCAGCAATCTATTGCGCATCACTGGAGAGATAGCTTTGACTGGTGCAAGAGAGAAAGATAGAGGAAGACATCTTATCCCTAGAGAGAGTTTTCCCAGGATAAATCTTGTGTACTGTTTATGTGGTTGTGCTTGTTTATCTTTCAAAGATCCTAGTAGATATTTATTGTGATGAATGTTTAATGATATGCATAACTGTATATGAAACATTGTAAAAACTAACAAGCTACCTATTTCGGAGTTATGTCTCTTGGAAGTCATTTTCCGTGTCACTCAAGCTGGGAACTTCCCTGAGTCTTGATCGAGGGAAATTGGTCCGAGTATGACCCACTTCACGTCAACAGAAGTAGCAGAATGACATGTTGACGTAGTATAGTTTCTGAAGATAGGTCCTTGTACCCCATTTTATTTCAAAATCTGCCAGTAATCCTTGAGACGTGTTGATCTCAACTAGAAATGTGGCTAAGTGTTTGTCTACTCCGTTAACCATTTTCTTTTCCAGATTTATGAATCTCTCCAAGTATCTTTCCAAGTCTGTAAAGATCTTCTCTATCCATAGTTCAAGAGGGAATTTTGGTAATAAAACCCACAAATGTCTAATGTCCAGCTTTTCCTTCTCAGGGTTGAAGTCCGGGTGCCAACGCTTAAGGACAAGGGTACCCTCATTAATGAACCAAAACCTTCCCAATACCTTTGGAATGTCTTCAGGCTTAGGAAAAATGAAGCACATCCAGCCTTTATAGAGCATATTCAGCCTCAAAGTGTAGCCAAATTCTGGTTTCCAAACCTTCGACATCCAAGCCACTATATCCAATATAGTGACTTTGGTGTTTTCAATTTTGCCAACAACTGCCCTCTTGCACAGCACCCCGATTCTTTCCATATTTTCATTATCTTCAATCAGAAAATTGTTTTATGATGTTCTGTAGCTTATACAACTTCTTATCTCTTCTATGTCGGGCTCTAAAACCTGAGGGCTTTCGGTTATAAACCCCTAAGACAATAGTTGCATTGTGGCCTTTTGACTGGAGAGGGCGGACGGGGCTCTCCAAAGCCTTTTTGCATAGAGCATAATGATTGGGAGATGTGACATGGGTTTTGATGAGAGGTTTGGTCGAAGGTGGAGGACATGCTACCTTGCATATACGGGGCTTATGTTTGGTCCCTCCATTAAGAATAAGAATAGTTATTTTAACCCCTTGGGGCATGGGCCTAGAAAGGCTATAGAACCTCTGAGCAAATTGGAGAGGGGTTAGATCTGAAAAAGAGAGGATAACGAAAGAAACCTAGCTAGAGAGAGGGAACCATGAAAACCAATCCTGGAAAATTCCAGAAAGAAAAACTCATGATTCCATGTTATTCCAACTAATTGGTGAATTACACTTTATTCACAAATTAATTATTATTATTATACCTGAATCTCATTATTTATTATTATATTATTATTCACAAATTGGATTTTTTGGATTTTTGAGTCTTGCCACGGAAACCCCTTTACCATTCCGTGGTGAAAAGGTAACATTTCACCTTTGAAGAAGAAGATCAAATCATATCGGTAAATCATTGTGATTTCTGGAGTTTGTGGAAGTTTTGAGAAAGTGCAATGGTTTCAAAAGGGCATAGGAAGCATCAAGTACTACGATCATTATTCTGAAGGCCTAATCCACATGAGAGGGAAACAATTCTTCCCTTAGAGGACGTGTTTCTTCTGGAGAAGGGTGTAGATTGCATGCCGTGGTATTTTTTGTGCAACACGTGTGAGTAAATTGGGCGTATTATTCGTGCAGAGGCAACGTTCAGCTTGGAAGAGGGTCGTGTGTTATCTAGGACCGAGTATTCATTTTGAAGGTCGTGAGCTGCATTGTGGGGCCATTTGAAGAAGGGCACACCACCTTGGAAGGGTGAAATCTCTATGGCGAGCTTGTGAAGCAACCTGAGGGTGTACATTGAATCTCTGTTATCATTTCAAGGAAGGACATGGATACTACAACATCGCTAGGTCACGGGTGCATTTTCAATATTTGTCCACTTTTAGCGACCTTCTACATCATTTCCAGTCTTTGGAAGAACACTGCTATAGCCATAAAGATCCTGCTATTTTTTGTTGTCACATATCAGGTTATAGATCACTTTGTATTCAAATTTATTGTGGTTTAGTACTGTTTCTACAGTTTAGATTGATCAATTCCATGTCATGTAATTTGGATCTACTTTTTGGTTTTAAAATGCAAATCGGAGGCCAAAATATGCCATCCATTATTTGAGTTTCAATATATAGTGTTAGAACACCCATCACTGCAAGACAGTTGCTATTTATAGCAAGAGATTGTGGTACTGGAATGCTAATTGCTTCAACTTCTGAACCAATGTGATCCAAACAAAATTATCTTTAGTGTTTGTATTTTTCAGACCTAACTGAAAGATGGAGGTCATCCTCGCAACTAACCTGGCCTGTAGAATAATAATCTTGATGATTTCATTGGTCTCAAATTCCAGCTGAATGTTGATGTAGACAGTTTCCCACTTAATCGTGTTCCATGCAGTCTCTGTTATGCCATGCAACCATTGAATTTGCAATCTTGTTCCCCATTCAATGCGTAAGCATTCGTGTTCAGGCCCCATGCAGTGCAGTGAGGATCTTTCTAGGCCCCCCTCCACATCAAGGTTATGGAAACTACTTCTATTTTCCAGTGTTATTGTTGCTTTGAACTCAATTGGGTACCCAGGGCTAAGGCATGATTTCTTGTGCCACTATGCCTTGAGAGGAATTTCCTTGATGGAGATCAAGGGTGTCTAAAAACAATCCTTAGTACAAAGGGAGTGTGGAAACGAAGATAAGCCTTAAACCTTAGTGTCAGGTTGTGGTTGGGAGTTTCCCATATGTCTAACAGATCCCTAATTGTTCTGGATGTTGAAAATGAATAGGACACTTCTACATGTCCTCCGTTGATGTCATCAATAAGAGTAAGATTTATCAGGGAGCCCTGCATTGACCCTACTAACAAAAACTTGACAAGAGAAAATTAAAATATATTTTTTGGTTGATGCTGGATTGTTCAAAATGCAAGGATGCCCCTCATTAAAGTTTTGTGAGCTCCCTGATCACAAGGTGGTTGATATATCAACAACTGTTGGTGTCCTTGTTCTTTATCTTCTTTCTTTTCTTTTTTCCAACTCAAAACTCCGAGCCACTCTCCATTCATCTTCCTCCATTTGATATTCATTTTCATCCTTCTCGTTTCTCCATTCATTTGATATGGGAAACACTACATACCTACCTTCAAATCTGACTTCTCCTTTATAACCTTCAGCCTTCCTGTAGATTGTTGCAACTCTACCCCAATGGTGATTACTACCTCCCATTTTTCTCTCTCATGCACCATCACTGTCATTCTCATCTCCAATTTGAGACTTGTTCTACAGTTATTTGGTTGCTGTAATTTCTCATCTCGTTTGCTCTTCATCACCATAAATTATATTTGCAACTGCTTCATCTGCGTGAACACAAACTTCTTGTGTTCCTTCATCTTCTGGTTTACTCTCCCCTCTTCTATGATGTTGCTGCTAACACTCTTTGTGGGCATTAGTTGGACATTAATAAAACTATCTTATATTATCTTAATCACCACACCTTCATCAATCACCTTCTCTATGAATCATGAAATCCCATAAGCAATGAAATCGCTCATCTATTTCCCTTTTCCAGCAAATCAATCCATCCACCTCCAGTGAGGGGAGAGGGGACCCACCGCTAGCAAGGGAAGGGCCATTGATCCCCATGACGATTCCTACCCAGATTGTCTCTGAGCAGCTGTTGACTATCGTGAACATTTTTCCACTAACTCATCTCCACCTACAGGAAGTGCTCTATATGTTTGTTCTTGACATCCTAGAAGATCAATTGGAAAACATAACTTATAAGTAAGATGCCAACCCATTGAAAATTGAATGGGCATCCGATGAGTAGTCTACCTTGTAGAGTTCTCAAATAACACTGACTTACCTCAAAAATCCAAGTGAATTGTCTTACTGGATCAGCAGTGCCCTGAAACCACTTCTTTCCATCTTCACCTAGTGTCTGAGTGGCTGCAAGAGGCTTTTTTTCAAAAGACATTAACCATGCATATAGATAGGTCAACAATCTCAAACATTCATAATCCATGTAGTTAAAATTGAATATTCAAAAATTTTGAAATGTGTCCTAATCCAAAGGAGAAAATGTCCATATTCTAGAACGCATATACACATGCCAATAGTCTAAACCATCTCTATCCCATAACAGAACATATTCGAGATTCTCCTCATCAAAAGCTTCAAAAATATTGATGCTGGGTTGATTGATGGTACAGACAACAGTCCGACCTGTATCCACTATGTTGAAAATAGTACGCGTAACTATAGCTGCGACATGGGCATCTAGTCCTGAAGTGGGATCGTCCATGAATATTATAGGAGGATTAGAAAAAAGTTCCACTGCTATGGTAAGCCATTTCCTCTGCTCTGTAGAAAGACCTGTCACTCCAGGAAGGCCTACAAGAGCATCCCTTAATGGAATCAACTCCACAAGCTCCATCACTTCTAGCAGAAACAACTCCCTTTTCTAGGTGACCACATCTAGGTGTTTAAAATTCGTATGATCATCAGAAAATATGGTCATTTTTGCAAAATTCTATAATGAAATATCCACAACAAGAACTTTGTTTGTTTTTCCCTTGAAATGATCTAATGTTTCCAACTTTCCATCAATTTCCTTTGCAGCTAGGACAGACTACAGAGGATGAGGTAAGAAACACTCTTTTGAAGATTCTACTACTTAAATATGGACCCATAATTGGTCCCAAAAATGTTTTATATAAAGGTGCCATACAAGGTATTGAGAGATAATGGGGGCACGGATCTCAATTTCATGCATTTGGAGTTAATGAAGTATATAAATGAAGAGAAAGAATCATGCATCAAGGTAGGTCAGTGGTAGCCCACATGAATGACCTTTTGGGAGATGGCGTGACCATAGAAATGACTATAGTAGATTCCGTAGTGACATTCTCAAAGACTAGTGTTGGCTTCTTTTGAGTCTAGGCATTGGAGGAGGATGTCGTCAAAATAACATTTGTAGAAGGTTCCTATGATTATGACATAACTTATCAGGTAATAGTTAGGCATGAAAATACTCTCATAACACCCATATTTACCTCCAAATCAGGTGCTAGATGATAAAGGCAAATTAACTCAAGAGCTAGTACAACAAAACTAGTTACAACCTAATGTCTTTCCACTCCATCATTAACAACACAAGTGAATTGTGCGTCAGTGATGTATACAATTAAAAGCGTCTAGTCGTACAATATCAAAAGCAATGGTGAAATCACATGCAAGAGATTAAGATCCTGGAAAAATTTACAAATAAGGAAGCCAAACTAACCCAAAAAATAATTGCCTTGAGAGCCTTCTAGAACCCCACAGGCCTATCCTCTCATTGTCAAAAGTTGCTCACCAATTTTTCGGCATCAATATATTTCTTCCCTGCACCATAATAATAAGGAAAAATGCATACTTGGAAATGCATTCCCTTGAAATTGTCAATTAAGTCAATCCCTAGAATAACTGAGAGTATATAGAATACAGAGTTTGCAAGATAAGAGGAAAATTAAATCTTGAACTTTAATGGAGAAAAGGCCAAGTACACTATAGCAGGTAGTAGAATAAGTAATACATAGTAGTCTCCAAAAGAAGGAAATCAAAAGCTGACTTTTATATACAATGGTATGAACTATACATGCCACAAAAACAATGGAACCAACATCCACCCACCTATGTTACTAGGGTTGAGGCTGAGTTGTATATGAGACTCAGCAACAAATAACATAAAGAGATATTTCTCGAGGGAGATTCCCATAGGCTAGGCACTTGTTACAGAAACAACCTGGCTAGAAGATGGAATTCGTTGCATAGAAATGAAATAGATTGGATAGGCAATGGCTAACTTGAATGTCCCTATCCTAAAAGCGAGCACATTAAAAGCAATGATAGTGCAAGGAGATCACAGCACTAGTTCAAGGCTTCAAGCAAATACAAATTAGTCATACAAAGGCAAGGTGAGAAATTTGAAATATCTCGATTCTTAAAGCCATATATGTCAAACCAGTAAATATATCCTCATCTTTATTCAATTTAGTGCTTCCATTGAGGTGACTCAAAGGCCCAAATGTAGTCATGCTGTCAGACATTAAAAATTATGCAAATAGAGACCATTGATTCTTATTAGGAAAAAGAACTAAAAATAAAAACATATTAGGAAGACTCTATGTCAATGAAAACAAGATTGGGATCAATCTCTTGTGCATATTTACTTTGTGTTTGATTAGTTTCTCAAGTTGTGCTAAATTTTTCAAATGGTGTTAAAGCAAGGTTGACCTGGACTCTATGATCAACCATGCAATGTGTGTTGGTATGACTGCTAAAAAAATATGATTCTTCCCACTATCCTTTGTGATGCCCTAAACAATGTCCTCTATCCACTTTTCTCAAATTGTGTATGAGACACTTCACCTATGACTTAGACACTTTTACACCATATGTTCGGGCTAGGGAACTAAGAATGTGTTTTTACAAGTGCCCTTCTTTCATTGGGACAGATTGTTACTGTACTCTAGGTGCTCTTTGTGACTAGAACACCATCTTTATTCACTGGTGCTCCATTATCATATATGACCTTCCCTTGTGATGTAATCCCCCCCCAAAAAAATAAAAATAATGCATTCAATAATTCTAACATGAAAGTTTCAACAGGTCCTTTCTTTGACATATCTTGATGCATTATTTATAGTCCACATAAATCATTCTTTTAAGGCTCTATAAAGAGTAGCTTGATCAGCTAGTGAAGTAAAATGTACATAATTCCTTGCCCGAAGGTTTGAAAAGAAATCAATAAAGAATTGTTCTGCCAAAATTGTAGGAGGCATAGAACCTAACATAGGTAGCAAGCAGGTATGCGATGTCTGTTGTGATCCATAGCAACCATGTCTGAGAAAACACCATGGTTGAGGTAATTTGACTTTTTGAATACTAGCATCACTTGAGGTTCCAAGAACTTTCTCTTAAAGAACAAAAACATATCCCACATGGAAAAATGACAAGTTAAATCCTTTTCTTGAAATTGCTCAAGGATAATACTTGTTGTAATATTCATCTCTCCTTCACTCAAAACCTAGGGATTATACCTCACAAAACTTGGAAATGATTGGTAGACAGTGGAACAATCTTTAGAACTACTTAACTTCAAAATTTCCTGAAATATTTGCGAGTATGGCAAATCCTCTCTACTGATGAGAAAGCTCCAGATCTTGCCTTTGCAACATTCCCTAGATCAAGATCAACAAAAATACTTCTATTTTCAAATGTTTACCCTTCTAAATAAAAAAAAATACATTCCAATAAAAACATTAAAGGGAGATGCTAATGCAAAGAATGAAGAAGATAGAACAAGCTCGTGGATTAATTCCAAAATGATGAAGCCAATATAATCAACGGTCTTAATAAGCCTGGCATTGCAATTTTGACAAGGACTGCAGTTCATCCACGCAAGACACAACCATCTTTACCTTCACCATGCAACACAACATCTGTTCTACCAATCATATGTTGTTCTAAAAATGAGCTCTACAATGACTGTCAATTACTGCATCATAAATAACACAGTCAGGGGTCATGCCTTTCGTTTCCATTATTTCCAAAATTCCCTTAATTGCGATGGAAGACATTTTGGTAAGCTGATCCTCACAAACTTGCTTTCGTTCAGAAGAAGATTTTGGAACTCCTTGAAGAGGCATCCCTGTAATTGAAATTAATGGCTTGCCATCACAACAATTTTCTCATAGGCCTTTTTATGTTTCAATGGGATTCGAGTAATGATAGGTACATTTTCCTTACTGATGTGAAGGACAACACAATAGTCTCTATAATGCAAAAAAATTACCACAAATAGTCACCAAGTCAATGAAAGTTGTGTTAAAAGAGCGTGCGTATGATATACCAACACATATGAATAATCTAGATCTAAGTGAGTAATTAATAATGGTTTCCTTTGAACTATTGAATTGAATGGATTTTCTTTCCATTTGCATTGGCTTGATAGGTTACACTTGAGAGCATGGTCCCTTTGCTCTAATAAATGGGTGAGATACAATTACTAACTTGCATAATTGTAAAATCTAATATTTAAGTATTCTAGCATCCTTATCAACAATAGTGATTATATCTTAGTTATATAGGCTATGGATTGTAGGATTATGTATAAAATAGAGGTAAAATGGAAGCCACTATTATGAAATATGGTTATGAGATTTCTAGAGTTTTAAAGTAACTTTTGTAAATACTTAGTTGCTGGTAGAGGATTTGGCAAGAGAGGTCATTATTATTATTATTATTTTGCACCACCCACTTACCTTATGAATTATTATATTTCAATGAATGGAAATCGAGTCATTGGATTTATCCATTAATGTCATCTTTCACCAATCTTGCACATATGGAAAGGAAGTTGATCATGGCCCTTTGGACCTTATTTGAAAACCTATGTTCCATGAGTTCAAAATATAGCTCTGTTAAAGGCAAACAACTACCTTGAAAGTATACATTTGACTTCCAATTTCTGCTCCTGTTTATGCTATTGATTTCCTTAATTATCAAGAAGATGCCAACGAGCTAAATCAAAAGTTAGGGAAACAATGTAATCATAGCCATATTTACGAGGGAGGATGCAGTGTTACTATTGATACAGGTTGTCTCAATTTTATTAAGGCCGAAAATATAGGTAGAGAGGCAACTGTGTTGTTAGTAGTGGTTTGGCAAGGTCTACGTTTTTTCTATAGCATGTTCATGTCAGTTACATGTCTATCAATTGTGGTATGAGGATGTAAGGATCCACTAACATTCCTCAGATTGTGAGTAAATCTCAAATGTTATGATTGTGTTTCATGTATCCTTGTTCTTTTTGTTATTTCAAAAGAAGACCTATTGAGTTTTCTTGTGAGTTTATACTTCAAAATATCTCTCCCTCTCTCTTTCACGCACATATGCCAACACAGATCTGTCTTCTACACGCCTATACATGTATGTAGTTTATTGTATAATTCATATATGGGCATAGACAGGGGGGATTTTAAAAGATACATAGTTATTTGAAAGTGTAGAAACCTTGGTAAATATTGCTAATTTGTAAGTTGCCAACCATAAGTTGTAAAAATATTCAAATTTTTAAAGATTTTACATGGTTTCTAGATTTTTTTTTATGTTTTTAGAGTAAAATATTTTTATCATATAGAATTTGGGCAAATCATTTTAGAAAAAAATGGAAATTGGTGAATATTCGATTGAAAAAGAACATAAAAAATCAACCCATGGAAAAATTTAGCCCCTAAAATTTTCCATAGCATTAGACCCTTCATGGTAAAATTAACTTGTGTTGAATGACCTAGGATCCAATTGGTCAAACACATAACTAGTTTGTGACATTTCGGCATTTGAATATCTTTGTGGTTCTGTCCTCGTGAAAATTTATTAAACATTTATGGAACTTTGCTTTTGTCAAACAAGCATGGATATTCCCTAGTAGGATTAAACATCAAGTAACCTAATGGCACTCCTGAACTTCAAACACATTGCATGTGTTTGATAAGATAATGCATCAGCATTGCCCTGTATTTTTCTATTTGATTAAAACATACTATTGATGGTCAGAAGAAACTTGATAACATGGGCAGCTCTTAAAATGAGAAGTTCCTTATAAAAATACTGAATAGCTCTCGTATCTCCTGATTTTATTACAAAAACATCTATTGTTGAAGTCTTTGATTCATTTCTTAATCAAGAAACAAGACCTCATAATTCCCATTGAACTTAAACAGAAGAATTGGGTGATCCACAAACAACATTAAACACACACAACAATAATGCCCATTGATTAAACTGCATCCAATCAACAGTCAGTTCCTTATTGATATTGACAGTGAAATTCATTTTGATGAATTGTACCTTCACCACACACAAGTAAGGTTGACCTCCAGGACAGTGTGCATTGAATGCTTGGCATTATGATTAAATTTTGGCATGGATGGACTCATCACTCATTCATTTTGTATCAAAGTCCATTTATGTATGGTTTGACAATATTTTTGGGACGAGTTTCTAACCTTATTGACTATTTGACATCCTAATAGAATAGTTCGAAGCCAAAGATGTTGAGGATGTGGTTGCACTGATCTTAGATCTATTAACCTGTATGATAATGAAAATTCTAGTTTGCAATATAATTGCAAACTTTATTCCATTTGATCCAGGTTTTCCTATCGAAATACTGAATTGATTTTCAATTGGGTTGCGCAGGGTGTATTCATATAACTTAACTCAGACATGTTATCAGTTTAAGCTCAGATCAACTATATAAGCCTCGAAAACTAGGCTATTATTATACATGCATTTGACATTAAATGTGTAGTAAAAAAAGATATTCAATAAGCACTTCACAATGCAGAATTTAATGCTATTGCAGCATGGATATGAATCATTTGATTTGATCCAAATGTCAATCCAATGGTCCAAATCCCTGAAGCAACAGCGCTGTGAGGTGATTATTGAAATCCAAACAGGAAATTAGGGTAATGATAAAGAGATGCAGAACTCTTCTATAATATTCAGAGGAAAAAGAGACCTATATGCTCTATGTCCTCCTTAAATTGAAACAATGGGAAAAGCTAAAAATTTGACAAAGTCCACGATGAGTAGGGTCATTGTAGTAAGAAGGTTACAATTGTGGTCAATCTATAAAAAGTATAAAATCTCACAATATCTTTAGTGTGGGGTGCACATTGTGAATATCAATTTCAACTCACGTTGGAGTGGTAATTCGGTGTTTGCAGTGTGGAGATGTTAATTTTGACATTGTGACTAAATTGTGAAGTTCCAAATTTCGATTGCTCTTGTCGATGTCACCCTACTTTGGTGTTTGCATCCTTATCATAGACAGTTCTAGACAATTATGTGGATAGAAAACTCAACAAGTAGTGATGCATAGAAGCTCAATAGTCAAGTAGTTCATCCACCCTTTTTTAAGAAAGGGGGCATTCCACATAGTTAAGCTAACCGCTCAATTTATTTTATACAAAAATACATCACGATAATCACTCTAAAAGACTAAAAAAGACTCCATACATATGTCCATGGTGACTCAAAGCGAGATGTATGACAATACAATAGATCAAGGGCTAAGAAGTGCATCAACCAGGGCAGGTATAATAAGAACGAGCTCATGGATTTGGAGGATTTTTCCAAGTGAAAAAGCTTCGAAAGATTAAGACCACAAGTATCCTAATCCATCTCAATAAAACAACACTTACGAGTCACTTGTCTTAGTACAATTGTCCCAAATAGTTCTAACTCCTAAGTTGTAATCAATAAAGGACTCTTAAGATGAGAACAATTGAGCTTATATCTAGATCCGAGCTGAGTCACTGCTCCATCCCCCACCTATTGGTAATGTAAATGGGGCAATGGTTAGAAAGGGTAGCATCCCTTAAAACATCAATAGACAGAACATAGTCTGACTAGAATATGAACTCACCTATAGATAGAACAAATCTATCTAACCTTTCAGAACAATATTGTAACATACCCAATACTCGAGACATTTTATGTTTGGGAAAAACATTGTCTTAACTTTTATTGTAATGTTTTCTATATTTGACCAGGTGGTCAAGGATGACTGTAAATGCATAATATTATTATTTAATAGAATAAAATAGGAGACACTCACCCAAAGAGACTGTTGAAAGAGTGTTTACTGATCCACTAGGTGGAATGGAATCTAGGGTAGAAGGCAATGGACAAGTGGCAGCATCATGAACTCAGTAACTAGCTGTTGTTATGGGACAACTCCGTTGAATTGTGGTCAAAGTTCCCTGGAATGTGGAACTGGAGCTTGAGGCTCATTTATTGAAAACTGACCACTAAAAGACCTAGGCATCTTTTATAAGCCATCGAATTGAGCAGAGGCTCACACTTTTTCTGACGAGAAAATTTACCTTGTGGTTCTGTTGTATGCACACAAGATATTCAATGAGGGGAAGCTATGTTTTGAGTTGGAGTGTAAGTCTACCTTATTTCTGCTGAGTGCAGAGATTTTTGAGGTGTATGCATGTCTCCATTGATTGCTGAACTACAACCTGAGTGCCTTGCTTCTACACAGAGTCTTCTACCTAGTGGTTCAGTAAACAGGCTTGAGGGTACAAGGGTGCAAGTGATTTGGATGCTTCTTCTGGATAAGGTTGGGAGGAACATGCCTCTTTGGGTGTTTTTCCACCCTATGTACATTATCAAGTTCCACTTGTTTTTATTTCATTTCATTCCTATAACTTGTTTATCGTTTTCTGAAAACTGTTGAATGTCTTATATGTTTTTCTATGAATATCTCATCTATATCAGACAGGTTGGAAAGAAATAGATTCTATTTTGTTAAACTATTTCTTAATATTATGAATGATCATATTTTTTAGTAGGATGAATGAAAATGTCTCCCTGTATTTTTCCTTTTGCATTTCAACGATGTACTCTAGTATAGGAAGAAAAGTTAATTAACATAGATTGGATATGATCTCTAAGTAATGAAGAAAATTAAAGTAGTTTGTGTTTATGTTGTTATCGAAAATCATTACTGTGATTACATAAGTAGTTATGTCGGTTATCTAGGTTAAAATTCCTAAATAGCAGAGTTCTTAGAATAAAAATCACAGATTAGAAATACATTATATATAATGATTCTATGTTCGAATTAAATCTATAAAAGCAGTATAAGCTTCATAAACTGATAACAAAGTCATACACTGTCAAAACATTTTTATTTTTGAATTCAGACATTAATCCGAATTAGCTGAATATTCAAATCCATAAACCCTATGAAGTTTACAATAATAATACCTGTACATTTGCTAGATTATTATTTACAGAAAGAATGAAATATACATATCATATATTTACTTCTGTAAGCAGATTAACATTTACATAATCTTCTTCATAAACCAAGTATCAAGTAAGAGCTTTAGTGCTAAGTAAAAACATCTTGGATAAACTACTAATTTTATAACTGAGTATACATTATATTAGAGATTACTTTTCCCTATAAAATTCACACATCATATACTATTGATAGTATCTATACATTATATATATTGAAACTATTCATACTTATCATAAAAATTAAACCCTTTTATTATATAGTCAGAGTTACAATATAATATAACAACAAACGTAGTATGGGATAAACCATGAAGTATTCACTTCTTATTATTATCGTAGGGTTCCTTACTTTTAAAATGTTATAAATGCAAATAAAGGAAAGGCCACGGGTTCAAGCCTCGTCGAGGATGAATGCCCAGTTTTGGCTGAATTTTACATTACAACCACAACATGTTTCGGGTTCAAAACTTATGAGCTCACCCAAGCTTCCTATCATGATTTTTAAATAGTAATCAAACTAAAAACACAACGAACTACATTTTAATAACATTAAATTTTCCATACTTTCAAACATTGAAAAGAGAAACATTAAAATACCGGTCCGAGACCTATAGTGGCTTGTCCGGAGGCTTGCCAACCTTAACTTTAAAACAAATAGCTACATTAATAATGTTACACAATTTCCAAACTACTATCTCTAGGTTTGAGTTCCCTTCGGATAACATCTATTACACAGTATTATAAACCAAGACAAGGGTACAAATCTCATATGGAGAGTTTTCCTAGTGTTTATATAAATATAACAAAACAATCAAAGTCCAAACCCTAGCATTATGAAAGCTCCACGGTTCAACCCTAAGACATATAAACGATAACATCCATTTTCCAAAACTTATAAAGATTATGATTTCCAAAACCGACAAGCATATAATTTTATTACACAGTACTTATACAGCATTTAAAAGACAAGCATGAAGAACAAAACTGAGAAAAACAATATCCTTTTATTTCATAATAGTTTTACAAAAACGCAGTAACACTGCTGAGGGTGCTCTATCAGAGACCTCATCCCTTTTAAATCCAACATCAACAGTGGACAAAAGCCCAACAATGCTTAAAGCCTGACAAACCCTAACTCTGCCCACGACTTCCTTTGCAAAAACAACCAACATTACAGAGGAACAAACTAAAAACTAAAACGACCTTCCTCGCTGACAGAGGAAACTTCTGAGTATCAAAATCGAGGCTTACCATGGTTCCACACCACTGGAGGCAAAAGTTTCACAAACTCACACAGTCCAAGCAATGTAGGTGTTGACTGAATTCCTTCCATTAAAACTTATCGTGGTTAAAACATCCTTAATTTAGAGACTGTAAGTTGTAACCGCAAACATTGAGGGTTTAACCACTTTAAAACTCACCTTACAGGTTTGGAACCCGGCCAAGTGGTAAGTCTAAGTAGTGGCTGCATTTGCACGATCTCACCACTTAAATGAACCACCTTTCGACTGTAACAAACTTTGTTGGTATCTTGTAGAAGGAGAAACCCTAGCAGCCTAGAGGGCCCGCCTCCTCTCCTCCACAAGGAAGAACAACAAATGCCAAGAAGACCAAACCCCGAAAGCATAGCTGTAGGGATTTTTTAAACCCGAGAACCATTAATTGCAAAACCATGTGAAGCTCATAAATGTGCCAGCTACCACTACGTTGATAGTGTTACAAAGACCCACTTTACTATAGTTTCAACATAGTTTCATTTACACATTTTATTATAGCGCCGATTGGAAATGCACGACCCACTATTATATAGTTAAACCATAACAATTCGAATACCCCAAAGTTATAAACACCAAATTCACCTTTACAATGGATTTAATATGTCAACTAATAGGTTAAGAACTTATCCATTGTCTTTTGCTAATGTTGTAGACTCTCACACTAGGGTGAGTTCATTAAAACTAGATTGATGAAGAATCCCTTGGGTCACCTTGGACCCTAATGCATTTTTAACTTTGCACGCCAATTATTGAACTATTGTGTATTTGTAATCCTTGGTGTGGAACGTACATAGTCACTACTTTAATAAAGTTAGGGTCTGCGATATTATCACATAAGGCCAAGAGAAAACATCGCACCATCTCATCAAACCAGAAGTATGCAACCTATAACCTGGACAGTTAGAGAGACGATGCTTTAGCTTAAAGCTAAGTAAGCCTCAGAATCGTATTTCATAATCCAACTGCTAACAAGAAGTAAATTATACATAACAACTTACCAATAAGTAAATAATATCATAAGTACCAACTATCATACCTTAACACAAAGTACAACCAAGTTATATTATGATTGCAGCTGCATGTAGAGCTATAACATAAATATCATGCACCATATTAAAATACAATAGTTTCATAAGTTATAGTTATAGTAACGCAATACTATGTTCCATCTGGTATAGAATGCGTAGATCAACAAGTGACGACACTAACTAATAGTTACGTTAGTTACAACTGATATAGGAGTATTAATGCATTTAATTGTCGACAAGACAATTAAAAATATTTAAAGATAAATACATGCTGTAATTAAATTATTATTGAGTTCATTTATTATTAGACATTTATTACTTCCGCACAACATTTAATTCTATCTTTAATGTTTAGGATTTTTTTTAAAATTTATGAATTTTTGGGATGTTACACGTATCTTTCCCTTGATAAAATTGGACCAAGTGGGCATTTTTCATGACTCTCTCCCTTGTGTTATGGTTGGGATAAAAAATGTGACTTATCTTTAATGACCATCATTGGTTTTTGGTTTTTTGGAATTTTGAGAGGAAAGTTATTGATGCCTTTTTATGGTAGTGAACCTTCTGCCACTGTTTTTTTGGGTAAAATGCTTTTTGTACACATATTATTACTTTAACAGAAATATACAAAGCATTTTTACAAAAATAGGGTTTCATTTTTCTTATAAAAGCTTATGCATGCATGATTATAGTATTTTCAATTTTGTCCCTCATTCTTTCTTATTATTGCAAATAGTACAAGAATTTTCTTTAAGAGATTTCTAATACAGTGGGACACAATTGTGCAATCAGAAATTTGTTTGGTTTATGATGAAAATATAGAATAAATAGACCTGAATTAGTCCTCTCTCTATGAATTGGAGAAATGTATGCTAGTAGATATTTTATTTATTTTAATGTGAAGTCTGTACATGAGTATTCAAGTGTGTGTCTACATTGCATTTATAGTTGGAATTTGGTGCTTAAAAATAACTTCCACAACTGTGGTATGGATCAAGATGTCAAGAGCCATTTCCTCTGAGAGGGTACATCATCATAGAAGAGTATGTCCTACATTGAATTCCTTGAAACAAACTAGATACTATGGTTAGGAGAGTTCTCCTAAACCTGCACCACTACACTTGGCACGGTTTATTTGAAATTTTATGCACACATTTCTTCTAACTCTAATAAACTGAATGATTGTTGCATATACACTACCCACGAATCCATGAAATTTGGAGCCCCAAGAGATACTAAGCACCCTAAACTACAACAGCCTAAATCACAAGAAGTATTGCAAAATGTAATGAATGAACTTGAGACAGGCAGAAAAGTAACAATTCTGATTACAGACCCTCTTACAAACATAGCAACATTTCTGTCATATGATGCAAACTCAAGCTCAAATATTGAGGTAAGTTTGATCCTCTATACTGCAATTCAAAAGAAATGGATGTTGCACCAACGGCCATCTAAACATGTTGCAAAACTGATAGGGAACAATACTAATTATTTCTTTTTGAATGGCATTCTTCCACTTATATTTTCCATAGTTTTTCTTCCTCATACACTGACATCCATTATTATCTCCATATAGGAAAATAACAAATTCTGATACTTTTTTCCTAAGATTGATATCCGAACCCCAATAGTAAAGCTGGCATATATTACAAAGTTTTCAAGGACATTTACTA